>JAESVK010001317.1:686145-706720 GCA_017140935.1 Hamamelis virginiana
TCTTCACGTGGCCTCCCCTCATTGGCTGGTAAAATTTAGTGTAAACAAATATAGATGAGTAAAATAATTCATTTTATTCAGAAAAGGAGTAAAGAGATAAAAAAAAAGGGAGTCCTATAAATTACTGATTCATTTTTCCTAATCGCTATATATATGTGTGTGTACACAATAGATATGAAGTCGTGAAAAATAAGTAGAGAAAAGAGAGAAAAAAGATTTAGAAAATACAAAGGTAAAATCAGAAATAGAGAAATTCAGAAAAATTGAGTGTAGATTTTGTAAGACTTATCAATAGTAAAATCTCTCGTCGTGAAATGTGTCATTTTTGCCAAACCACGTGTATTCTTGCAGTAATACTATATATCCCAAAAGATTGTTTCCAAAAAGTATTCCAAATAAATCATAAATATTCATCTATTACGAAGAGAGAAATTGCTAAAAAAAAGAAGGGTTGGATGATCTTTCACATCATTTATGATACACTTTTAGAACAAGTTTTTTTTTGAAGATATAGCATTTTTCATATTCTTGTGTTCTTTTATTTGGTACTTATGCATTATTTTTTACAACATTTTCAAATTTTACTGTTTATTATGAATTATTATTATTTTTTAAATAATTCAATTGAAAAAAAAAAAAAAAAAAAGAAAAAAAAAAAAAAAAAAAAAAAAAGAAAAGAAGAGAAAAGAAAAGAAAGAAAGAAGGTAAGACGGTTCTTTCCACCAATCTTATTTAAACACTTCCTTCAGACATGTTCATTACAGATCTTCTGCACCACGTCTCCCGCCTCTTCCACCCTAGATACTACTAAAATGCCACGCCCTTCACCCTTCTCCTCCTACTCCAAATCCACCAAACCCCAAAAACCCATTTCTAATCAACCCCCTTCTCGCCTTCCTCTTCCCATTATCGTCTTTTCCATTATTTCCCTATCCATCGGTCTCGCCGGAACTATCTTTGCCATCGTCGCCCTCCGCCGCCCCCACCCTCTCCCCGTATTCCGTTGTGGCCGATCCCAAGACACTTTCCGTGCTTTTTATTCTTTGCCTAATTCTAGAAAACTTGGCGATGCTGGAAACCTCGTTAATCGCCCCAAGATCCTTGGATTTGTCGGAATTCAGACTGGGTTCGCCTCCGCCGATCGCCGTGCCTCTCTTCGTAGCACTTGGTTCCCTTCCGATCCCGATGGCCTTCTCCGGTACACAATCCTCTCTGTCTCTCTCTCTCTCTGTGTTTGTGTGTGTGTGTATGTATGTATCCCAACGCTGTGGCTGATCTTGTAAATAGATACAGTTATTTGTTCTCACCATCAGTGGTTTCACTTGCCCATTTCCCCATATTGCTCAAAAGTTCAGTTCGTGCTCTATCTCTCTCTGATGAGTGGAGATAGGCCTTGCTTCATTCCAACTTATGGGCACATTTTTTATGTTTAAAATGAAAATTCTTAACTTTATTTGATATTATTATGAATTTTGCAAGTACCCACAAACCGTTTTTACTCTGAAGACCACACTTATCTTATTGCTCGAGTTGCCTCCATCACAAGAGGTCTACTCAAAAGCAATTCTGAGATAATTGCAAGCCTCTAATGGAGTCCTTCTGTTGTTCATTTACATCTTTCTCGCTAACTTGCATAGTTTTTACATTCACATATGCCCCCATTCGCGTAATTTGGTGCCACTTTTTGTTTGGATGGTCAATGTTGTCATGTTCCTTCCAATTAATTTCAACCATGAAATTCGTGTTTCTTTTATGATGGGATTTTCTCTAAAGTATTCAACCATGGGATTTACTCCTGTTCTTTTGTTGGGTGAGAGTTGCTTGGCCTTCTTATTTTAGCTCACTGATTCACTGAATACCTCTAACAAATTGTTTATTAGCTCATACAAATTAATTGTTAAATTACCATTGCATTATAGCTTCATTTTTTTTTTCCTTCTGTAGGTTGGAGCAAGCTACTGGCTTAGCATTTAGGTTTGTAATTGGACGATCAAAGGATGTAAAGAAGATGGCAATGCTTGAGAAAGAGGTGGAGAAGTACAAAGATTTTATGCTTATAGATGTTGAGGAAGAATATCTAAAGCTTCCATACAAAACGTAAGGGTTGAGTTTCTGGATTAATTTTGTTAAGTTGATATAATTGCAACTTATGTGATAATGCTTCTTCCCCTGTTTTGTAGGTTGGCATATTTTAAAGCAGCCTTTGAACTTTTTGAAGCAGATTATTATGTCAAAGCTGATGATGATATTTATTTGCGCCCAGGTATATGGAAGTGTGCATACTGCATTGGTCGTAGGTGCATTGTTAATACTTAATAGTCTTATGTTTATGTGTTGCAATATGACACTGTTTCCTTATTTTTTTTCAGATCGACTTGCAACTCTTCTAGCTAAGGAGCGAAGCCATTCATTGACTTACATTGGATGCATGAAGAAAGGACCTGTGATTACTGACCCTAAACTGAAATGGTAGATGATATGTTATTTTTGTGATTTTATTTAGTTTTGCGGTTGTGCATATAATTTCCTGAAATTGTGTCTTTCTCAGTTATATAATTTAACAGAGGTTTTTTTTTTTTTTTAATTGCAAAAATTTCAGGTTTGAGAAATCAGGACATCTAATTGGAAATGAATATTTCTTGCATGCTTATGGTCCAATATATGTTCTGTCTGCAGAAGTGGTAGCGTCGCTGGCAACTGCTAGAAATAACAGGTCTGTCACTCGTATAGAGTTTGCTTCTGATTTTCTCTTTATGTTAGTCGTTCTTTCTGGCTTGTGATTTGATTACATTGTTACTCATTTGATGAACTATAAATTTGCCTTTTAGACATGGAGTTGGTTTTACTGTACAAGCTAGACCTTTTTATGGTCAGTTGATCTTGATCACCTTGCTTTGGTGATGAGAAAACTATTATTACATGCCAGGTTAGGTCCTGTTGTGTTTAGGTTAATTGATGGTCATCGTTGTGATGTGTTTAAGTGGACTTTTAGGATTATAAAAATTGAATGTTGAATTGTGGTTAATGGAGGAGTTGGAGACGGTTCAAATTGATGATCATCAATACAATGTAAATTTTAAACCGGGGCTTATATGTTCTTCTCTTGGAAATCAAGGATTTGGGTATGTAAGAAGTTCTCAATTAGAGCAGTAGAGCTTAGTTGACTATTTTTAAAAATTGGGCTTATATATCTGCATACATGACATGTTAAAGTTATTGATTTGTAAAGATTCTCAGTTGAACAAACATTGCCTTTTCAAGCAGTGATTGTTTGAAATTCTCGGTAAAACCTAAAGAATGATTGTTGTAGTTGGGTTTTTCATTGGGGTGCAAGGACGGGTTAACATGAGTACCAAACCAACCCAACTTCAATGGGTTGGTTTGGTTTGGATTTTTAACAGGTTTGGCTAGGCCCTGGTTCAGAAAAACAGAGAACCAAAAATATGTCACTTGGGTTCTGACGTACATGTTCGGTTTACCCAGACCAACCTGATAACTAACCACTAATTTTGTGCCATGACTTATGCTCATTTGTTGCAAGTATTTTGAAAGATACATGAAACGACCTAGAAAATCTGAAACCAAACATAAGGAGGTCTAGTTCCAGAAATTTCTTGCGTCTTCTACTGTTCTATGAAACTAACCTCCTCCTGAACAAAATGATCTTGTCCCGATTTGGTTGGTTTTACTATTCTGGGCTGGAGATTTAAAACCAGCCAAGGTTCATTTGGTTCTGAGTTGAGACTCAACTGAATTAATCTGAACTAAGTTGCACCCCTCATTTTTTGGGATAGGCTATCCTTTAAGTTTTATGTAATTTCTTTTGACAGTTACAGGTCCATTATAGTTTTGCAGCAAAATTTGAAGTTGAGGATAAAATCTGGGGGAATGATGTGTTCCATATCTTTATTATTTGCTCTCTCATTTTATTCAATAACAATACAGTCATTCCATTCTCAGTTCGAATCATAAACTGACCAAGTCTTTCTATCAAATCCAAAGAAACAAAAAGTTTGGTGAATTGTGATGGAATTTGTTCATTTTTTAAATTTAGCTGGGTTCATTCATATGTAGACCCAAACCTTGCACTAGTCTTTTCTCTTGTGCATCTCTCTTTTAGTAACAGTTCCATCATCATTTTTGATAATGTCGCTGCAGGGCTCTTTCAGTTTGTTCCTTGTTTTCATATGGTGATTCATTTGTTCTTCATTAACTATGTGTGTTTTCTAGCTTCCAGTTTGAGAATGTTTAACAACGAGGATGTCACCATTGGATCATGGATGCTTGCTATGAACGTCCATCATGAAGATAACCGTGCAATTTGCGATCCTCGATGCACACACACATCTATTGCGGTCTGGGACATCCCAAGATGTTCAGGTGAACGTCGTCATTCATTGAAAGAAAACAACTGCATAACAGTAACAGTTCTAGTTTTGTCCAAACCGCATAATATTGCTGCTGAAATTTTGGAGTGTACTAATCAAATTTCTCAAGTTTTACCATGCTCTATGATGTTTCTACCCATTGATATAACCGTACATTTTATCCGTAGACCACTTCATAACGGTTGAACTGGTGAAAATTTTCAGGTTTATGTAACCCATCTAGTAGGATGAAGGAGCTCCACAAGATTAGTATGTGCTCTAAAAGTCCCACACTGCCACCTGATGATAGATAATGTCTGTTCTAGTCTGAATTTACACTACACGGGCCATGAACGCAGCAAGATTGGCTAATTATTTTGCGGATATCTTGGTTTTTTGAAGGGAAATTAGGTTTTGAAGCTTACTCGAGAATGTCTAATGTCTGGCTTTTATGAGTTGCTTTTGCTTCTGTGTTCGTCCGTTAAGAGTCTTTTTGTAAAAGAAATGTATTCTAGTCAAGCAAGTTTCTTTTTCTTTTCCCCAATGTACAGTCGAGGGAAAAAGAAAATTAAGAAAAATATTGCTGGCCTAGTCACTTTGGCTGTACAAAGAATGGAGAGAGTTGGAGATAAAGATGGGACAGACACCATTTGTACTCAATAATGGTTTGTTTTTGGACTGCAAATATTATCTGAACTTCCTTCAGGCTGTGGTCTGTGTCATATATTGTAATTGTAACTGTTTTTAGGTGGGCATTTGAATGTCCCATGGAAATGAAATTATTTTCATTGTGTTTTTACGTGGGATATCAAATGAGTCTATAAGTCTATTCTTCTTCCTTCTCCTAAAGCCTCATTCATATATACACTCCATTTTTTTAGTCGAGTATATTGTCTTTTTCTTCTTCTTTTTTTCCCCTCACTTAACGAGGAAATCGAATAAATCAAACTGGGAAATTATATTTGCACCTCATCTGTTTGGTAATAAATCAAACCAAAATCAGCTTATGGCAGAAGGTTGGAATCTAGACAAGGCATAATCCAAACAACTTACCAGCTGATAGTGAAGAGTTAATTAAACGTTTCGCTACTAATGTCTTGTTTGGATGCTGTTGATTATTCCTAAAGCAGGCTGACAAAATGATCACATTAGTTAGGGTAGTTTTATAGTGTTTTTTTTTTT
Organism: Hamamelis virginiana; assembly: GCA_017140935.1. Lineage (NCBI taxonomy): Eukaryota > Viridiplantae > Streptophyta > Magnoliopsida > Saxifragales > Hamamelidaceae > Hamamelis > Hamamelis virginiana. The sequence continues at coordinate 691,695 of JAESVK010001317.1, forward strand.
TTAAAAAAAAAAAAATAGATAAAGACTGTTATATAGCACGTTGCAACAAATCAGAACCTCATCCTATAAATGGGAAGGACATGAACTATTAAGTTGAAGTTCATATTCCTTGAAAACAAATTATTTATTATACGACTTTGATGAGTTAATATGATTTTGATTCAATCGATTATGGTTAACATGAACCCACTAACTTTGTGTTCGGTTCGAATCGAGTTTATTAGTCTGTAGTACTTTTGTACCTTTAGTGAATGGTTTGGATTGAAGTATGAAAAGAAAAGAACAAACCACAATTTAGGTTTGAACCTTTACAAAGGCAACCATCTTAATCTTACTAACTCATAAATTATGAAATAATTATAAGTTAGTGATTCTTGTGTAGAGGTTGTTAGTATTTGAGCATATTAAGTTCATAATTAATATGTGGGGTCCACCACTAATTTGTGGTAGGACTATATTATAATATAATCTACTAATGGAGTAGATTAAGAAATAACAATTAACATGCTCAAATACTTAAAGTATTGAATGAAAATTTAATAACTAAAGTTATTCACTTGTGAATGAAATTGAACTCTATCCCACATTGGAAAAAAGATGGGAAGTTTCTCAATTTATAAGTGAATGGGAGGGGACGTTGACACACCCTTGAATTATAAGCCCACCTCCTCCAATTTTGATTTTTTACCGTTTTATGAAAAAATACATTGTTTTTAAGAAAACTAGCGGCATTGTCCACTAGAAAACATCATTTTGAACAACTTTGTAGAAGAAAATTTTTCCAAAATCTATCATTTAAGTAGACTTTTTGACCATTTTATTATTTTTACAAAATATTTCGTAAAAAATGCCAAAAAGTCTGCTTAAATGATAGATTTTGGAAAAACTTTCTTCTACAAAGTTGTTCAAAATGATGTTTTCTAGTGGATAATGCAGCTAGTTTTCTTAAAAATAATGTTTTTTTTTCATAAAACGGTAAAAAATCAAAATTGGAGGGGGTGGGCTTATAATTCAAGGGTGTGTCAACATCTCCTCCCTAAGTGAATACCTTGAAGATATGGGTTGGGCCCTAAGGGGTACCAATGTTTTGTGGAAGGGGAAGGACTTATGTGGGCTTGGGATTGGGCCATGTCTACCACACACGCACCGATCAAGCTAGGCTAGGTTGGGTCATCTAGATTTAACCCATTTCTTTTTGTTAAAGTTTAGTTGGGCCGTTACTGCTGCATTTCCCGAATACACATGGGTGTACCTTTGAGGCAGCCAATCGGGAAACTAATGAGGCAGTTATTATGCCCTTTCGAAAGGTTACCAGATAATCTATAAATAGGAGTTTATAGAGGCTGAATTTAAGCATTCAAATAGATACCAAAATTACATTTTTAATTGCAGTCTGCATCTTCATTTCTGCATTGTGTTTGAGAGAGAGAAAATAATCATTTTGGTTCATTGAATACTCCAATTGAAGTGCTTTATTTGGAGTGTTGAAGTCATTGTATCTTGGGAGGCAACGTTCTGCAACTCTAAGCACCTTAGGAGGGACGGAATTTGTCTTAAGGAAAGAGTGTTTAACACTTGCTTTGACTTAAAAATTCTACAACTTGGAAGGAGTATACAAGTAAGTATTTTACAGTTTTATTTAATTGTTCAGTTTTACAGTTTGATTAAGATTACAGAATATTTGGAATAAAGTTCTAACAGAGGTGATAATGGGATGAGTACAAATAGCCAAATAAGGCTAGTTAATTTTTAGCAGGTATTAGCAATGCAATTATAGAAATAAGTTCAGGGAAAAAAGATTCAACTCTATGTAATGGTCTTACTTAATAGTTTGAATTGCCATGTAAAATTGCGAAAGATTTTAGCCATAAGATAACATTTAATTTTCCATTTGTATTTATAAATAAAAATAAATAAAAAGAGTGCATATAATCATAAAAGTGAATTACTCAGATATTCTTTTTTTATTTTTATTTTTATTTTTCGTTATCTAAGTGGACATAATAATGTTATTTTAGCACAAATAATTATAGAATAACATAACATTACACGTCAACAATCATTGTCATTTGACTTGACATAATATTTCAAAACAGTGTATATTCAATGATTATATACATAATCAAGAGTGAACAGACTGTCATTCTAACGTGTTTTTCAATTGACCAACATAATGCACACAAATAATTATAGAATAACATAACTTTACCATATCAAGTAACAGAACATTTCCACATTAGCATAAATTTAGTTCAACTTACCATTTATAAGTTAGCACCTCTTATTTACCAACCTTTTTTTTTCCTTACAATTTACCCCTACTTTAATCGATTTTAATATCATAACTGTGCATCTTGTTAACTAAACGATAGCATTCCAAATATTAACGAATGAATATATATATATATATAGGTTTATTCTGTATTGTACATAAAATAAGCTTTATAATTTTTTTTTGAAATTTTTTATAACTTGATTTTCTTAAAAAATGGACCATCCATTACATTTAATTTTTTAAATTTTCAAAATGTAACCTTACCTAAATAATTGTTGAGCTAATCGAATGATGATCATCTGTTTGAGTTTACTTGGTGATTGAGTGATGTATCATGATCTGAATTATTTGCACGTCATCCAAATAAAAAATAGAATATTCAGATCTTGACACATCACCAAAGTATATCAAAATCCAAGGATACTATTCAGACTCGAGCGAGTCACAGTTGTAGTCTATGACAACCTGACAAGTAGATTTCACTGACTACTGGTCAATATGATGGCATTTCTGTAAAATACAAAACTTTTGTGTGCGTTTATAGAAACACCCAAACCCTTGTTTTTGACTTTACGACCTGTTCGCTAAGGGCAGCGAGTATTAATGCGAGTATAAAACACAAAACTTTTGTGTGCGTTTACAGAAACACCCAAACCCTTGTTTTCGACTTTACGACCTGTTCGCTTAGGGCAGCGAGTACTATTGCGAGTACAACTTACCCTTCCTCAGATTAGAAAACAACATGTGCACCATTAAATAGGGGTAATTAAGTAAATTCGTAAAATCGTGTTTCTCGAGGCAATGTTGTCTTTTTCACGAGATCTGTTTCACGTACTCCTATGATGTATATGTTACCTTCAAATGAACGGTTAGATTTTACAAGGTTTCGTAACCTTTAGATCTAATGGTTAATTCTCAAAGAGAACGTACTCCTCAACTACACCATAGTAATTTGCCCTTTTCTTAAAACCAACAAAACGACAAAGTATTGTTCGTACTCTCTGTCGGATGAGTTGCAGTTACAAAACACATCTCCTGCCACGTCGCCCATGTCCTACTTGGCATCATCTGCATGCCAGCCTGGCACTTCACTTTCCACCTGCTATATATACACCCACATCCATCTTCTCTCTCTAGCTCACACATTCTCTCTCTCTCTCTCTCTAGACACACGCACAAACGAAGAGCATGGAAGAGATGGGAAAGAAGTCGCCGGAATCTGACAACGGAGACATTTCCAGAGCCCTATATGGGTTTCTTGCAATTTCCGACGACGAATCCGACGAGTTCTCGCCGGAGTTTTCCTTCAAAGAAGAGATGGTGGAGGAGATAATGCAGGAGCTGTGGAAGGAGATAAACTGCTCTACTTCCACTAACCCCACTTCACCGCCGGCGAATTCCCCGCCATTGGTATCGACGTCGGAGCTAACGGCATCGTTTTTCAACGGAAAGAATGAAAGTTGTGGGCCGTCGGTTTCGGACTCGGCGTCCACGGTGATGGCAGGCATTGAGATGGGTGGAGGCGGTGGAGCTGGAAGGGCTTGTTTGGTGGGACCCACCGAAAATGTGGCCGGCAGTGAGAAGGCTGAGTGGCCGGTGACGGAAAGTGGATCGTGGGTTTTGGAGGAGGAGTGTTATGCGATGGAAGTTGGTGAGGGTTCTTGGGAGAGATTAATGGACGGCTGTGATGGTGGGGAGTGGCTGGGAAAAGCTCTTAGTTGAGGCCCGGCCCACTTGAAGTTATAATGAGTAGAAGTGAAGTGAAGAATAATTTGGGTGTAGGGAACTTGGAATAGGTTTAGGAGTTTTTTTAATGTGTTTTGAGGTTAATTGGTTTGTTTTTCAGTTCTCCTTTTGCTCTCATTGTAGTTTTTAGTTTTTACTTCCTTAATGAATAGCCAAACAGTGAACAAGAGAAATCAAAGTGTTTTTATTATTATTATTATTTTCAGTTTTGGATTCATTATTTTTATTACGAAAAATACTATAGCACCGTACCAGATATTTTAACCCGAAATTAAAAACTATCTTAATGTGTCATGTTTTGATTGGTGAGGTCTCTCCTTAAACTGCTTTCCTTTTTTTCATGTACAATTCAAACCACAACACATCAAGATAGTTTTTAATTTTGGGTTAAAGTATCGGGTGATATAGAATTGTTATTTTATTACAGTAAATACGAATCGAACCACCTAATCTATCATAATCTTACTATATTTTTCTTTTTAATTTGTCATATTATGTTAGTAGTCAAAGAGACTATTGAATGGTCTTACTTAGGTCCTGTTTGGATTTGTTTATATTTTTACTTTTCCTGTTGCATACTTAAAAAGAAGAGAAGTAGAAATTAATACTATTAGTAAAAATAATCTATTTGTATTTGAGAATTATATTTTAAAAATAATTTTTTTAAAAATAAATAAATAAATTGATGATTCTTAGTTAACTTTTAGGCAAAAGTTGGTGCAGGCAACTTAGGTCAAAATCACCTTTTGACACTTTAATCACTTTTAACACTTCATCCAAACACACCGTAATTTCAGTAATTACCCAGTATGTGTAGGACGTACGGGTGATCCCAAAGGAAACAATTCGACCTCAAGACATCTCTTTGAGCCATAATCATGACCATCTCGTTCACTCTCGGGCTGAATTGATTAATTATTGTCACATATTTTGAGTTTAATTAGTTAGGAAGGCTTGATTAATTTTACATTAATTATCTCAGTAAATTGTACAAACTTCCTATAAAGATTAAGCATTATGCCTATGAAGGAAGCACAGTTTTCTAGAAAACTGTCAAACCTTCACAGTCTGACCGAACATAAATTTTGGCTCACTGGTTCATGTCCCTCTCCTCATGAGATTAAGTTTTGGGCATGATCGAATTATATTCCTCATGCATGAGAATGGACTGGCTTGTTATTCTTCTGATCCATTAACAACTAACCACTAACCCTAATAATATATTTCGCTCGGAAAAAAAAAAAAAAAAAAAAAAAAATTCAAAGCTCATGAGAAGGAAAGGAAATAGCTAGCTACGGATCAGTATTACTTTTGCCAAAAGACTTCAGCATTCTTGTCTCTCTATAAGGAGCTCAGATTTCAACACATAGGCTTTTGATGGGCTTCACCCATACATGTAATTGATCGAGTTGCAACATGCAGACCATCTTCGATCATATTGCACATAGGAGACCATATAATAAACTAAATGAAAAATAAAAATCCTTGTTTCATCGTTGTTTCTTAAATGGACTGATCATAAAAATCCTTGTTAAAATCCTTGTTTTATTTTGAGGAGAGAAGTTTTAGAAATATTCAAGTTATAAAATTATATCAATATTCCTTTATTAATTTTAGGAGAAATTACTTGACCTAAGGAAAAAAATAAAAAAAATGTCGTATTTCTAATTACCTTAAACACAAGGAGTGAGATTCATGTGAATCAATGTATGTAGCGGATCGGATGTCAATGTATGTAGCGGATCTCGAGTATTTCTTGTTTGACAGTTCTATTAACAGTCATTGATTCATTGGTGACTAAGACATCCATTAATGTTTAGCTAATGGTATCTTAAAGTAGATAATAAGAAACCCATCCTATCCTATGAATGCGACAAATCATTTGAAATTTTGCAATCACGTATATGTACATCATGCTCGTGCCTAATGATCAAGGATGTGATGTGAGAGTCTTTAAGCTTTTGCAAGGTTGTCACATCTAAACTTGCATTATTAAAAAAGTTTTCTAATATGGAAAGTGCTAATTATAGTGCTGAAGCAAGGCAAGTTGGGCACTGACCTTTGATAAAGATCAATAAGGAGATTCAATCTGTTAAAGTTATTATTCTTGATAACAATGATGTGTTGGAAGGTATGTAAAACTTTAAAAAGAATTAGTCTTGCTTTATCATTTATCATGTTTGATGATTATCCTTTGTTAAATGTTATCCATAATTTTTTATAAATAAAATGTGTAGAAGACTATGGCTTTTTGATCACGTTTTGGCACATGATGCCAAGCGATATCAGAGCACATATCAGATGGCCAAGAAAGATCCAACCAAATCATACGGTCATAAAAGTCAGATGGTCCAATCAACAAATCAACAGACTACGAGATAGAAGTCCACAAGTTAGTAACCGACAAGTCATGAGAAAAATTAGACTGTGAGTTCATAGACGGCAAGTTTTATATATATATATATATATATATCATGATGACATCGCTTCCACCACACAACCAGTCACAGGACAGCATCCTAATATCCACCGACAGTCATGTCATCAAAAGGCATATCACATACATGTTCACTATATTTAAAAGCAAGATGTTTAATAGCATAGTATTTAACAGCAAGCTTAGAGTGCCATATCCACTATCGTTTCACTCCAACTTGAGGGGGAGTGATAAGGATAAGGAAACTAAATCCGCTAAAGTTACGGCTCTTGATAAGAATGATGTGTTGGAAGCTATGTAAAAGTCTAAGAAGAGTTAGTCTTACTTTGTTATTTATCATGTTTGATGATTATCCTTTGTTAAATGTCATCCATTATATTTTATAAATGGGTTTTCATGTTTTGTGAAAGCCGAATGACTTAATCAAGCCAAGACCTCAGTTTCTCTTCAACCCCATCGACAGCATGTGTTCATTGTAAAGTATAAATGTTTTTGCTTATCTATGTTTCATATTTTTTAAAAGTGGTCACCTGATTTGGAAATGAACAGGTGTTCGTGTCTATGGGGCGAAGAGAGAAATTTTGACCTCTCAATAAATTGTACTCACATCAATTCGCTTGGCAATGCCTTGTAGACACCAATGTAGTAGGGTTTTTGCTGCTGTTGTCGTAGTAATAGTAGTAGTAGAACTATAAGCTGTAACTCCCCAAACAGGCCTCAAGTACCCTTAACCAGGAATCCCCAAGAAAAAGTGTCAGTGAAGTACCAAATGCAGGATGTCTAGTAATATTTTCTTTTGGTAAGTCTCTGGTACCTCTGAGATTGAATTTGAGGCCTCCCATGGAACCGCGGGGCTAATGGTCTCCTCCTCTTATTCTGACTTTTAAACATCAATCTTTACAGCTGTGGTGAAAATATTTGTTGTCATTATGGCTCCTTGGACTGTTTGGACTGGCATCGATCTGACATTCCCATGTAAAGATTTTAGTTTTACACTTACACCATGTTTGGATTGAGAGAGTTGGAGAGGAGAGAAAAGAAGAGAAAATTTTTAAGTTTGTTTGGGAAAGAAAGAAGTGGAGGAGGAGAGATGGAGTGTCATTTTTTGTTCTCTCCAAATTGGAGAGATTTGAAGAGAAAAGAATAGAAAGGAGGAAGGAACATATACTTTTTTTTTTCCATACATTTTTTTGGAGTGTTAGAAGAATAAGGATAATATTGGAAATTACACCTTAATATTTTCTTTTATGTTCTCTTAATGAAAGCTATTCAAATAGAATAGAGAGAAAATTTCTATTTAACTCTCATTTTCTTTTCTTTTCTTTTCCTTTTAATAAGTTTCTCTTCTTTTCTCTTCAATTCTCTCAATCCAAACATAGTGTTAATAGAACTTATATAAAGTATGAGAGCAAGTTCTCTAAATTAAACCATTGGAGCACCAATCAAAGCACAAAGCTAGTGGCAATCACACAAAATTCAACATTAATTGTATTATTTAGTGTTAGATTTCCGAAATGGCTGCGAAACATTGACCCAAAAAAGGGTTTTTGTTATTTTGATTGTCAAGTAATATATACATACTGTCAAACTCATATGGGGATGGGATTTAAAAAATAGTATGAAGGGGTACAATAATTAATTGGATCTCATCATCATAATTAGGAGCTCTAGATCCATGAATGGCTATGCTTTGGCCATTTGAGGAATTCTTGGTTCTAAGTTACTTGCCCATAATGTCTCCAGCGCATAGTCATAAAATAAAAATATTGGCATGACTATCATTTTTTCTTATCATTGATGTTTGATTTGTCATGCAGGGACGTATCCAGGATTTGTAGCCAGGATTTGTAGCTAGGGTGGGCAAAACTCTAAAAAAAATGAAATTTAAGATTTCATCTTTTAAAAGTAATATGAAAAGTATCTATTAAAAATAATAAATTATCTATATTTAATGCACAAAAGCACAAAAATACTTGTAAATGAAGCTTAAATCATCAAAAAATAATTCATATTAATAAAATATTCACTAATCAATTACAATTGTCTCATTCGAGTCTTCATTTTTTGAAAGTGTTATATGATAACCTCATTATCAATGCCATCAAGTATGTCTTTCTCAATATATCCATTCACGCTATCATTCATCAATTGATCGCCTATCCGGTTGCGCAATCGACTTTTCACAATTTTCATTGCAGAAAATGCCCTCTTTACAGTGGCAATCGCAACTGGGAGGGTAAGTGTCAATCTCAAAATCAAGTAAATTAATGGATACACTATGTTTCTTTTTGTTTCAACCATTTTTTGAGCTAAAGCACCAATCCTTTTCAATTGTGAAAAAAGTCACTTGAAGAGTGCATATCAACAACATAATTCTTAAGTTGATTGTCAAGCACAACAAGATCGAATGCAGAAAAATCTGTTGGATAAAGTGTAGTTAAGTGAATCAATTGTTATTTGTCAAAAGCAGAAAAAGAATCATTTGGTCTCAAGCATGCCACAGTAAGAAGCAATTCAGTGTTTGTCTCAATGAAATGACTATTAAGCTCAAGAAGTTGCGCATCAATGACAGAATAAAATAACTCAAAGCGATAGTGATGAAGATATAGGTTTTTTTTTTTTTTTCATAATGTAACCGCCCACCCTTGCCCCAAGCTAGCTACGTCCATGTTGTCATGTTTATAGAATTAATATATCTAGCATTATCAAACCATCAATCATTAGGGATGTCAACGAGACGAGACGAGAATTATGCAAACGGGATGATTTTTTCATCGGATTTGAGAAAATAATTATAATATTTTTTTTAACTTCGATAATTTTTTTTTGGAATGAATCTTAACCATATAATCCCAACAAATTTGATTTCAATATTGGATTACAAGTATTTGCAATTAAAATATATATATATATATATACACACACACACTAACATGGTGAAAAGAATAGAAAAATAGAAAGAAAAAAAATATTACAACACTAAATATTGTGAATATATATATATATATATTTCGGAACTAGGCGGGGTGGAGAGACTTTATCCCATTCCCATCCCAAATTCTATAAGTTTTCCAATTCTTTTTCCAAATCCTTCTCAATACGAACGAGGCGGGAAGGGTTACCCTTTTAACCCATCTCATTGACATCCCTATTCAATATATCAAATGCAACATCAAGCATCCATTAACAGTTTACTAACATCTCAATATGTCTCAGCTAAGAAGCACATTGTGTGGTGGTCCAAGCTAATCTAATGTTCTTGAGCTAACGATTCATTTGATCATTTCGATCAATTAAATTCTCTACACAGCAACAGAAAAGTTTCATGCATATTTGAAAACAAAAATGCTAGGCAAAAGCACATAAATAAATCCAATTTTAGCTTAATTTCATGACAGACCACCGGTGGGGATCTTACTAGAGAAGAGCCAGACCCCCAAACCCAAAATAAGGGGGCCAAGAGAGACATATATAAGCTAGTTATTTGATAATTTCAGCATTAATTTACACTCATTTTCTAAGGGCATCTCCAATATTGTTGTATGCATATCTATATGCAAATTCATTTTTTTTTTGCATATGGATAACAATTGGCTGGGGTGCTAAAATGTTGATGCATAGAGATGCAAAAAATGGATTGAACCAAATTGATATCCAAATATGTATATCATTTGGCTCAAACCATTTATCGCCACATTACCGTTTTCCTCTCTTTTTCCTCCAAAATCCAAAACGAATATGGCACCATTAGAGCACATCTATTCATATTCATATTTATATTCACTTTTGTGATTCAAAAAATAGATATGGATGACAACAAAATTTGTATTTCACTATTAAAAATGCTCTTATCGTTTTTACGCGTTTTTGCTAAGCAATCACTTTATACAACATTGAAGGTTATGACAGTAATCAAGAAATAACATCCCAAATTTCCAACCACAGCTAGGTTAATCATATATATATATATGTGTGTGTGTGTGTGGGGAAAAGCAGTGGTCATTGACACTGCAACCTACGTTACTGTTATAATTGGTACAGAGTAGTGTGTCCTAGTAATTAAGTTCTCACTGTCTTTAGGTTTAGGATCGGACCACAGTAAATTCTTATTGTCTTCTTGTTTAGGCTTAGGATTCAATAATGGGAAAACATTGCCACAAATTTGCCATCATTAAGACACTTCCCAAAATACAGACCACATGCCATGCCACGAGAAGTGATATTCACCTGTGTAACTCATGGGATGCCTATGCTCTGTAAATATGCCTTTGGCGTAGCAATTTACAAATGAAAGTCAATTTTAAAAAAATGATTCGTAGGATAGATTTTTTTTAAAATCATTTACAAAAAAATAATTAAAAATAAAAAATCAGACAAATACATAATTTAAAAGTCATTTTATATCAAAAAGTATGAAAGTTATTCTTTTTACAAATGTGGATTTTTAAAAGTAATTTTTTTTATTTTTATTTCCAATATGACTTTTAAAATTAGAAAATTCATTTGAAACCTCGCAAAAACTACCTCAAAAGCTATTATTTGAGTTAGAGAAGCTAAACTTTTGGCCTATAATATAAGACACCATGTGTTATTTTTCTAGAAATTGGTAGAAAAATACTTAATTTATGAGAAAGTTGACACCTGGCACCTATTCAAAAAATCCCATTTTGATAAATAAAACCCAACTCGTGACGATTTAGGAGTGACTTCCGAACTCGTCACATATCTAAATGTATGTGTATCATGAGACTGTCAAAATACGCTTTTTTTTTTTAAAAATAAAATAAAATTATTAGACCCATCGCACATTCTTGTGCAATTATATCTATGGGTAAGAGGAAGCTTTTTTTCTTTCTTTAATTTTTTATTTGCTTTCTGGATAGAACTCTTTTATAGGAGCATTTTCACGGGTGCGTATAAGCTGCTATTGCCAAAAATTGACATTGGCACTTAAATAACTTACTCCAATGGGATGCCATTTGATGTCAAATTTTGGCAATGACAACTATTGCTGCTAAATGTGGCACCTCACTTGACACTTAATTGCTACTTGCCATTTATGTCATATCATACTCTTTTAAAAAGGTAAGAAATATCAAAATATATCCAAGTAATATTAATGCAGTTGTGCACATAAGTGCCAAAATTTGACATTATGCTGATTAATGCTATCTGGAGTGTCAAATTTTGACTTTGGCACATTAAATGACATGAATACATTAGAGATGCTTTAAGAAGTCCAAATTAATTTCTTTTTGCCATTGAGTAGCTCACTTCAAGTTTAATATCATTTTAAAGCCTAAAATTAAACCCCAAAGAGTCCCCAAGTGAAGGTTCATCATGAGAGGCTCTTTTGTTTTTTCATCCATGGAGACTCTATATTTTGGGCATTCAATGTTTTAAAATTCAGTAATTTCAATTTTTACATAACCCATTTGAAAAATCCAAAATGGGACTAGGGGTCCAAATCAAATTGGATCCTCATAAGATTCTTGTTTGACCCAAATTCATTGTATTGTTTTATTATCTAAATGCAACTTGATAATTTCATTGACGTGTGATAAGGCAAACTTAAAAAATTAGTACGATATTTGATTGCCAAAATTCGGCTAAAAAAATGAGTGCCATAACTAAAATTCTTCTTCTTCTTCCAAAAAAACAAAAGAAGAGATAATTGTTAAAATTCTGGGTCCTTTGATGTCCCTTTTGAAGCCCCAAAGATAGTTGCGCTGTGGGGACCCAGCTCAGACCAGAATGAGTTGGACTTTGATTTGAATCAGATTGCATCCATCTCAGCAGAGTTCGCGCAAACATTGAATATCTGCCTAGTCTTATTCATATATATATATATATATATAGAGAGAGAGAGAGAGAGAGAGAAATGTTCTAGTGAGCATTTGCTGACTTTAAGCTAAAGTAAACAAACAAAGAACACAAACCCTTGGATTGGAATCTTGAGATGAATCTTCCATTAAGTGAATGAGAATCCAACAACTTGTGTTATTTGCTGACTTTACCTAAAGTAAGCATAGATGCCCTTAGAGCAGCTCATGCAGCAAAACCTACGCTTAACTCCAACCACCTTCTAGGGCCCGAAGAGACACCAACTGAGCTACAATCCATTTTTTATGGGCTGTTATAAGAATCCTGACATTTTTGTTTTTGGTGAGGGAGAAAAGAAAAGGGCAAAAAAAGTTATTATTCACAAAGTCACATGATCGAATGGCCTCAGAATTTCTAAGAGCAATCCCAATGGCGTTGGATTCAAATTCATATTTTAGATTTGCAATTGTAAAATGAATAACTATTTGAATCCAAGTGTTCCAATACTAACTAGTGGGTTGGCCATTTTTTGTCTCCTCTCTTTATCTAAACTTGAACCCAAATTTGGATCCACTTTTGAACCCATTATTGGAGTAAGAGGATTTTTGGCATTTGGATTCAAAAAATGGATCTGATCCACTTTAAAGCCACCATTGGAGTTAATCTATTAGGGGCCGAGATTGAAGCTTGATGGACGATATATGGCGAAGATGTATTATGTTGCTTAAGGTTTTTGGTGTTTGATCTATTTTTATTTAAATAGATGGTTTACAACTAAAATTACTGAGAAAAAAAAAAAAAAAAACCTTGATATGATTGAGTGGTGTGAATTGAAGTCCACCATTTGACATCAAGTTGAAGGCTATACGTATAGGAAGTCATGTGTACAAAATTTTTACAAATTTAAAATTTAAGGAAGATAGAGAGGATTTTAAAAATTTTGAGGGAATATATATGTGTACAAAATTTGTAAAAATTTAAGTAAATTATAGAGATTAATTAATTACAAAAATCTTGGGAGATCGATCATGGCCCTGGCTCCCTTGTCTTTTACTGGTCCTCCACTTGGCACGAGCTTCCTGTGCATGATGGCTACAACTATTTTGGCAAGTACGTAGAATCAAGCTACAGCTCATTGGTATTTGTCGGGGCATTTGAATTAGTACATGAAGCATTTTAATATCACTGTACGTACAGCCGGATGTGTATTAATATAAAAATACTATAGCACTAGACACTTTAATCCGAAATTAAAAATCATTCTAATGTGTCTTGTTTTGAATCTTAAGGTCTCTTCTTTTAAAATGTTTCTCTCTTTTTTATACACCATTTAAACCATAATACGTCAGAGTGATTTTTAATTTCGAGTTTCGAGTTAAAGTGTCGGGTAATATAGAAATGTTGGAATTAATATCAGTTTTTCAATTTGAGGAATATATGCCACCCTAGCTTCCCACTATTTACAATAATTTGTATTAATTGATAGTTAATTGTCATTTTCTGTGCTAATAACCCATTTACAATGATCCATTAATTTGCACATAGAATTAAAAGTATTACAATATGATGAGGAACTCTCCTCTCTCTCTCTCTCTCTCTCTCTCTCTCTCTTCGTTTGCCCACCAAACCGCAAGCCAAGCATAGCAATCTGCAGTATTGTTGGGATTCACTTGTAGATTATTTCACATCGGAAGAAAATAGAAAAAGAACTGACTTAATATACAATGAATGGAACTCCCTAATGAGCTTAAGCCTTTTAAGCAATGTTTTAAAATCCGAACCGTTCATCGAACCGGAAAAGTTACAGGGTTAAGGGTCAACCGGTTCAACCAGGTTGAATCGTGACGTCACCATGACGTCATAAATATATTAATTACTAATTAATAATTAATAATTATTTATTATTTATTAATATAATATAATTAACATAAAAAATTTTGAACACTCTTATTTTCTCACAGTTTCTCAGAAACCAAACAGAGCAATTCTTCATCTGAGTTGAACATCACCAATGTTGATGTTAATATAATATAATTAACAAAAAAAAAAAAAAAACCCACAACCAATACACACAAAGAAATCTAGACAGTAAATTAACAAACTTGAGAGAATTTAAACTATAAAAATAAGTGCGCAACAAAGTTCATAAATGGGAAGAATCCACATGTAAACAACAATGAAGCAGACAAAACAATAATAATCAGGTACATATATTAATATATATTCATACACACATCAAGAGACTTAAAATCAAATTCGGCATTTCAACGTCTCATTCCTTTCCTCCGCCATCTGCAACGTCTTATTTTCTCACAGTTTCTCAGAAACCAAACAGAGCAATTCTTCATCTGAATTGAACAACACCAATGTTGATGTTAATATAATATAATTAACAAAAAAAAAAAAAAAACCCACAACCAATACACACAAAGAAATCTAGACAGTAAATTAACAAACTTGAGAGAATTTAAACTATAAAAATAAGTGCGCAGCAAAGTTCATAAATGGGAAGAATCCACATGTAAACAACAATGAAGCAGACAAAACAATAATAATCAGGTACATATATTAATATATATTCACACACACATCAAGAGACTTAAAATCAAATTCGGCATTTCAACGTCTCATTCCCTTCCTCCGCCATCTGCAACCTCTCTATAAGCTCTGATCTGCCCTCTTAAAATCTTTCTTTTTGCAAATCCTAACCCCCAAATCATCTCTCTCTCTCTCTCTCTCTCTCTC
>JAESVK010001317.1:711720-754355 GCA_017140935.1 Hamamelis virginiana
ACTTCTAGACAACTTGAAGGGTGGTAGGATGGTTGGCCAAAGTTAGGTTCCTAATTTTTGAAACAATAATTTCTGAATTATATATTGTATGTACTTGATTTAATCATGGAGATTTCAGTTTATTATTATTATTTTTGGCCAAAGAAATAATTTCTCTCTCACTCACCCCAAGCAAGTAAGCAACCATTCTTTCTTTCTTTTTCTCTCTATTTTTTTCAATTTATTATATTTATTTATTTATTATGAGATTGAAATTTTTTATTTAAGATTTTGATTTACAACTTTTGACTTACTTTGTATTGTAGTATAAATTTATTATTGTTCTTTGTTGTGAGATTGAGAATAAGATTTTGATTTAGGGTTTCAATTTCAGGCTATATGCTTACTAATTACTATATATGGTGCTAGTATGAATTTATTTTAGAGGAGTTAATTGATTTTTAATTTCTTTCTTATTTTAGGTTTGATTATAGTAATGATATGTGCCATCAAACTTTGTGTGTACTAGCAAATACAAGAATAACAATTGGTAGTTAAATATTTTATACAAATTTTTTTGTATCATTACGTAATAGGGCCCCACTTTAGAAATTCGCTTAGGGCCCCCTAAATCTCAGGGCCGGCCCTGGGTGTGCGCAAGCTAGCCTAGGATACATGTATAGCCATTAACAAAAAAAAAATAATAATAATAAGAAGAAAGTAGGTCTAATCGAGTACTACTTGACTCATTTATGTTAAAAATGAACTTAAACAAGTCAGTTATCAAGCTAACCTCGAACTCATATTGAGTAGGTTTATTATTTAAATCTAGTATTAATTAGGGATGTCAATTTTGCGGGTTTATCCGGGTACTCGCCCCGCCCCTCCCCTATTGGGACGGGTTTGGGGTCATCCTAATAGGGTTAGGGGCGGGTTTGAATTTTTTTTTGAAAACCCTAAAGGGTTTGGGACGGGTTTGGGATGAGGGCTTAAAAACCCGTCCCGTCCCGATTATATATGTTTATGTATTTTTATTGTATTTATTTTATAGGTATTTTACTATTAAGTTTCTCCTTTATAAAATGAAATTTCAATCATGCCCCTTAAGGGGTTTAATTTATTTTACTTTTAGAAGTAACAATTATCTTTAATGTTCATTGATGTATTTTGTAATTTGTTTAGGTGTTGAGAAAATTGAGAAAAGTAGAAATAAAATAGTAAATGGGAAGTGACGGTAATGAGATGGGGTCTTTTAATTGGGACGGGAATGGGATTCCAAATCCTGACCCGTCACGTGTTTGGAACGGGAATGGGATGAGGTTTTCTTAAATGGGACGAAGTTGGGAAATGGGTGACCCGTCCCAAACCCGCCCTGTTGACATTCCTAGTATTAATAAGCTTACCAAATCAAGAAGTGGCTTGATAAATTATTACCTACTTGAAAATAATTTTCACCTTAATTAGCTTAATTATTTATCTTATAAATAAACTCAAATGAATTTCTTATTGAACCAACAATCTCAAACCATGCCTAGTTTAACTTACAACTCTAACTAAATGGTCAAAAATTAAGATTGTCACTTCATCAAATACATAGCTTTTATATATATATATATATATATGGGTTCATCCATGCTGCAATAATTTCAATCTTTATCGGGTTTACTAATGCTGCAATATTCTTTTAGGTAAATGAATTACAACCATATATCTAAATCACATTTTTAAAACCATTTTATAATGATAGAGGTTCTGTCATATATATGTACTTGCCCAAGAGGCGGGCTGGTTTAAAAAAATTATGGTAAGTGATGGTTCATCTATCTGCCATTATTCAACTATTGTCAATGTACGTGTACGTAGAATTAAATACGCACACAAACATATACAGATTAATCATAATGATCATAATTCCTCCAAACATTACCAACTTGAGCTAACTCAACCACTTGGTGGGGTCTTGGAGTTTGGGATTAATGGTTTCAGGTTTGAGAATGACAGCCATGGCTGATGGCTGCTCCCCATGTCTTCAAATTAATGCGAGCTTGTCTTTACACAGCAAGGTTAATTTCCATCACGCGTTTTCAGTTTTTAGTTTTTACCACACTCAGTGATTTTTTTCTTTTTTTATGCAAGTCAATGAAATAAATTTAGTGTACGTACCAAAAGATGATTATGGGTTGATGATGAAGCAGGTCATGGTACGTATATATGTAACTGCATGTCGATCGGCCCCATAATCTTCATAATGGGTTCTTCCATCATGGTTTTTCCTAGTACGAGGAATCTTTGGTGGACCTTAATTGACCTCAAATAGTACCCTCTTTCATATTCAAATCCTCATAATTATCAAGTGGTTATATTAATTAATTAAGAAAACATATGTGTAGAGAGAGAAATAGATCGAGAGAGATGATTAGATTAGGACTAGCTTTAATGAGGGCATCGGCCACTAATCTACCGCCCATTGAACGAGAGTGCTTTGCAATTATGTTCAGAATTCTTTTCTTATGAGTATGTCCTCACACATAAGTTTATATATGTAAAGACCTTATACGAGTACTAGGTTTTTTAACTAATGTATAATAAATATGTATGACATGTATGCCAAAAATTACAGTGATTTGACAGCTATAGTTTTTTACAGTACCCAGTACCCATTAGATCACTGTGATTTTTGGCATTGCGCATGACATATATTTAAAGAATATTTAATTCAACAATCGATTTTTAAAATTTCCATTTTATATTAACTAAAAAATTAAGTCCTCACATAGGGAAGTCCTCATCATAAGAAAATTACTAATTATGTTCAAGTCAATGGAAGAAATGCAAATAGACAAAAGGGCCAGTGGTGAAGATGAAATTAAATTAGTTAAGAACATTAGAGTTTTCGTAAACAATTTTTTTAAAAAAAATATATATAGAATAATAATCGAAATGAATGGTTCAAAATGCAGAGGTGAGTAAGCTATCCCAAAGTATGCGAATGCTTAGAAAAAAAAAATTATAAATTTATGATGCATTAATTAGGTCATGATCACCCGCTATCCCATAAGCTGGTACAAGAGGCCATTGGACTAATATTTTTCTTGGCCGTATTACTAGTCTATTATTTGGGTACGTACATGAAGCTAGAACATTATTTAGTCACAACACAATCAACTACAATTACACTAACAAGTGGGTTAGAATTCGAAAACTTCTCACACAAGAGGGGGAGATAAGTGAGAAGCTAGAAATTTGGTTCAGAGAAGGCGAATTTTTATTGATTGTTAGACCTTTGCCATAATTCAAAAAAACCAAAAATGCTTTTATTCGATTTTTTTATCGTGATAGTTTGAGGAATAAAAAATTACAAAAAATTATAATGCATTGATAATATATACTTGATAAATTATATTTCAATTCAATACATTTACAATTGTCCTTGATGGAATCCAATCTTTGGAAAGATTTGTATGATGACTTCATTATCAGGAATATTGATCGAATATCCTCTCTTAATAATTTTTTTTTTTTTGGGATAGTTCTCTTTTAATAATTAAACGCAACTAAACTATTATTTATGAATTAATCTCTCATTTTGTTGCGTAATTGATTCTTTATAATCTTCAGGCTTGCCAGCTGTCTGCTGCCACGAAGGAAAGCAGTGTACTTGGTTGATTACTTGAAGTACTAAAGGTCTAATTATGATAGTTTTTTCTAAAATCAGTTTTGGAAAAGTATTTATTCACACATCTCTTTAAAATTATCTTCAAATCATGTCTTTTTGCCACAATCACAAACTACCATCCCTTTAGCACTCTAAAAGTTATTATCACCTTAACTCTTTTATCAAGTGAGAATTTTAAGCTCCAAAAATGATTTTAAGAAAAAAATAATGCAATCAGATACCAAATCTAGTAAGGGATGGTCAAATCAAAAGGCTTAAATGGGAATAGGACTTTTAATGGAAACAGGCACTAGACCTAGCTAGTAAGGGATGGTCAAATGGGATTAGGACTTTTATAGGGAGGAAAAAAAAAAAATTTAAAAAGAGAGGGTTAGGAAAGTAAAATGAAGATATTAAAAAAAAATTTGAGAGTAGACATATTCAAAATTTTAAAAATTTGTAAGATATAAAACGAAAATAAAAAAAAAAAAAAGTTCAGGGTAGCAATTCCCCATACAGCCTCGCCCTTGGGTTTGGATTTGCTGTTGATCTGACACCCGATCAACAGGTATTGATTGGCCGTTAGATGAGCGACACATCAGTAGGCAAGGTGATCTAAAGGCTGGTGTTCAAAACACAAAAATTGGCTGTCGTTTTAGGGGTTATAGCAAACGTTAACGCCTGCTGGGCGTTGACTCCTTCAACTTTCATTCTCCCTCTCCTCAAGACCCAAATATTAACGGGTTGCAGTAGCACAAGCTCTAAAGACGCTGCTCTCTCTCTCTCTCTCTCTCTCTCTCTTCAAGCTTCAGCAAAGAAAACGATGAAGTATGGAATTTAATTCTCTTGCATGCCTGGAATAAATCTATGTGAGTTTGTTCTTCCAAAAAATGATAAACGAAAATTAAAGCCAAGAACCCTATGCTTCTCTCTCTTTTTTTCCTTCAAGCGTCAGCAAAATCAATACTAGAAGGAGAAGAAGTGATGCTTGCAGATAAAATGCTTTATTTTCTTGCCGTTTCTTAGCAACCAAACAGATTTGGAGCTTTATTTTCTTGCAATTTCTTATCACAAAACATATTTGGGGAGAAAATGCTTTATTTTCTTGAGGTTTCTTAGCAACCAAAAAAATTTTGAACTTTATTTTCTTGCCATTTTTTAGCAACCAAACAGATATGGAGAGAAATGCTTTATTTTCTTGGGGTTTCTTAATTCTTAGCAACCAAACAGATTGAGAGAAATCGGCTATTTTGAGGGTGAGAATCGCTGGTTTTCAATCGAATCCGGACTTCAAGTAGGATACGAAGGGCACTGATAGTCAGATCTGATTTTCAGTTGGATTTGTGATTCCAACTTCCAAGCTTTATCTCATCATCTTCTTTGAGTAGATTTCGGGAGAAAAAAATAAATATCAGACTATAATTTTGGATCTCAAACACTGTTAACGGCATTATTTTGTTCAAAACGATAATTATTTGATCGTTTAATCCATTATCTTTCTTAGCCATAGGATATCTTCAATTGCTGATGTGTGAGCCATCCAATTGTCGTTTGTCGGATCAACAGCAAATTCAAACCGCAGGGCTAAAAGTTTGTGGGCCGTTGCCAGATTATTTGATTTATTCCATTCATGCTAATCATCCCATCTTGAAAGTTTGATGGGTTGACAAATTAGGTCTAGCCCGGCCATATGAGCCATACTTTTTCTGCCAATCTATCTATTAACTAAAGCCTAGACCGGGCTTTTGGCCAAGGACCATATCCCTAGCTTGAGCTCCCTTCATCATTTATCCATTAAGGGATAATTTCAAAAAGTTTTGATGGATCTAAGAAACTACAAATCCAATTTGACATTGTTTTTATCGAAAATCGATAAATTAAAATTATTTATAATTTACTACAGTTTTACTGATTACTTTTATAAGAACATAAATTTTGGCTCGGTGGTCCATCTCTCTCATCTCCAGAGTTTCATTTCTTATGGATGAAGTTTTTGGCCTATTTGTTGTTCACCTCCCCCATTAACAACTAACTATTAACCCTACTAATGTATATCAACCGGAAAAAAAAAAAAAAACAATTTGAACTACTACTTTCGAGCATGAAGATCTAAAATTGCTGAACATTTTTGGCATAACAACAATGAAAACCCTCCTTGCCACTATTGCAGGAGTAATAGCCTTTGAACTTTTAATTGAGCTCACACTAAAAACAGCACCAATGGAGTGTTAATTATGGTCCAACCCTCAAAAGTTGCATGGGTGCTGCAGCATCTTGGTGAAGAGACCCACTAAGTAAATCCTAATTTGGTACTTAATTAACAATTTGAAAACCTGCTTGGGTCAATGTAAGAATTTATATGGACGTTCTATCTCTTTTTGTTTTCATAAGTGTTAGAACTTTATTCCAAATATTCTGTAATATTAATCAAACTGTAAAACTGAACAATTAAATAAAACTATAAAATACTTACTTGTATATTCCTTCCTTATTGTAGAATTTTTAAGTCAAGGCAAGTGTTAAACACTCTTTCCTTAAGACAAATTTCGTCCCTCCTAATGGTGCTTAGAGTTGCAGAACGTTTGCCTCCCAAGATACAATGACTTCAATACTCCAAAGAAAGCACTTCAATTGGAGTATTCCAACGAACCAAAAGGCTTATTTTCTCTCTCTCAAACACAACGTAGAAATGCAATGAAAAAATTGAATGAATCAAATGGTTTAGACCATGTCCTATTTATAGACTCAATGGTGCCTCTACAGAGAGACACCATGAATAGACACAACTCTATGGAAGGACACCTTGAATAGACACAACTCTATGGAAGAACACCTTGAATAGACACAACTCTTAAGAACAGTTGCGACTGTTCGTGAATAGTCGCGACCGTTCGAGAAAAGTCACGACCGTTCGTGAATAGTCACGACCGTTCGTGAATAGTCACGACTATTCGTGTACAATTTTTTATTCAAAATATAACAATAAGATCCCTAAGTTAATTATAATAATTTTTTAAAAATGGGACTCAAAGATCAAGAGGTTTATATATATATATCACTGTGCTTTACCGAAATTATGAGTGGTCGATAATTTCAAGTAATTGTGTCGTGATGCTACCAAAACTTGTGCATCTCTGACCTGTATTGTTGACATAGAAGTTCAAGCAAGTCAATCAACTCTGGAATTATAAAACAAGTTAGTAAAAACTTGTTAACATCATTGTCATATTTAATTCCGAGACACTTTATAACTTTCCTAATTAATTCTTGGGTACTTTTATGGGCATGTGTCTTTTGTAGATTTGGCTCTTTCTTTTTCTTTTTTTGCTTTTTCATTGAATCTCACCATTTCTTTTATTTATAGGTTGTGTTTGGTGGTTCAAGAAATTAATGATTTTGACATCATAGCTAATTAGATTGAGAGAACATTGACTAAACAGTTTACTAATTAATTAGATCATATAACTAACCGAAGCTAGTCCAGTTGGTAGGAGGAGAGGAGTTTAGGGTAGTTGGTCTCCGTTTCACCCGTTCTTGTTAACATCTTGTACATATATTTGTTTTAACTGATATTAGAAATTGTCATGATTTGAAGATTTTGATCAAATCTTTGAATGGTGTAAACTCCTTTGAAAATAATTTTTCAAACAAAATTATAAAATTAAACGAGTCCAATTAAGCAGATTTGGTGCTGAAGTGGTGAAATTACAGGGGTAAATAGCAGTAAATAAAGATTTAATGTTCCTAACTCTACTTTTAACTATCCATTAATTGTCTAGCTTTATTTCTTTTTTATATGTTATTTATATTTCTTTACTATTGTGTTAGGTAAACTCTAGTGAAATACCCAAAGACCCCCTCTCTTTTTTTCACTAATTTTTGTTCCTTACATATTTTGGGGTAGGTAATTAAGATTTGTTCAAACTTCAAACCCATCTTATGGGACCACTTGCGGGCCATGACTACCAAACTTTGCATTGAAAATTGCAGTACAAATTGCACATTTTTTTTAGGAAATAAATTGCACATATAGTTGTCAATAGTTGAAGATTCCAATTCAACCCTACCCATAATTAAGGAGAAAATAATAGTCAACCTCTTACCAACACTAATGTTTTTAAGGTAAATCGATTGTTTAGATCCCACAATAGCCTTGACCAATTAAATGAATTAAATCAATAGTTTGCAGCCAATTTCCTCTATCCATAAAAATTAGTTTTGATCGAAATTTTGACGAGAGTAGGTTCGAGATAACTTATGTTGACAAAAAATAAATAAATTAAAACCCCTTAAAAAATGTAGACTATTGTTTATTTTTTGGGGGCCATAACCATATTCTAGTTTTTAACTAATCATATAGTCAATGATCTTGTAATCTAGAAGCATGAATCCCTATTTTAAAAGAAAATTTTTATATTTGAGTACATGAAATAGCATTGATACCTGTATTAATACATTTATTTATATTAGGGGGTTTGGACTTTGAGGTAAGGATATGTTTCCATTATTTGCAAAAATAAATAAATAATCCAGTGGAATAAAACAATTAATTTTAATGTCTGGGAAATAAAAGATGACTAAGTTTGAACATTATTTAGTTTTTAAAACACTAAACAGTTAATAATAGATTTACATCCACCACCTGTTGCATTAATTGGTGAGAAGTATGTGAAGCGGAGGTCTCGATTTTGACTTCCAGGTTCTTTCCGGTGTGGATATTCTTAAAAATTAATTAATTTTGCGTTAATTGATTTACATTATTTAGTTTTATTTTTTATTATATATTTTTAGTTTTCATATTATTTTTGTTTTCAAATAATAAGTTAGCCAAACCTATTTCTTAGGTTGTTTTATATTATTTTTAATTTTAAAGGCAAACAATTAATAGTCAGACTTATTTTTTATTTTATTTTTAATTTATTAAAATTCTGAATACAGAAAATTTTATTTGGAATTCAGAGCGAAACATGACTACATGAAAAAAATAAATGTATCATTTGGATTTGTTTTTTATAAGTACTTTTTTACTTTTTAAAAAAAATTGCAACATTTAATTTCTTAGCAAAAAATTAGAATTACTTTTTATTTTTTATTTTGTTTTAAAATTAGTAATGTATGATTTTTTAACAAAAAAGTAAAAAAAATGTGATGTTTAATAAATATTGTTAATTTTAAAAAAGTAAGGCAACATTTGGATTTATTTTTTATAAGTATTTATTTATTTTTTAAATTTTTTTTAAGAAATTATATATTGCAAATTTTTTTAAAAATAAATAAGTACTTATAAAAAAACAATTCCAAAAGGTGCCTAATAAAATAGAAAAGTACTTTTTAAAAAAGTTACAACTAAACTGTGCCAAAATTTTTTTTTCATTCTAAATTAAGAATGCAATTAAAATCACACGTGCATGATCGACCAATTCCGTGTGTAACACACTGACACATGTTCATCACGGCATATATATATATATTGCACAATTTATATTAAACTTGAAGTGAAATTATTGTGAGGTGAGAGATAGTGATAAGCAGATTGTGAAAGAGAATCTGCCAACAAAGAATATTCAATCTAAAATTTTGTTTATATTTCGAATGAATAAATCAAAATACAATTTCATCCATTGAAACTCAATCTGCTTTACTTCAATTCCTTCCATTCATTCCTATTCTGCATTTCTAACGTTTCATTCTTCTTGTTGATTGGCTGTGCAGGGTTGGGATCATATCCTCAAAAATAAAATTATAAACTGTCCTTTTCTGCAAAAGGTGCGCAGTCTATCTTAACCTACGCGCTCTTCTACCCACCACCCACCACCCCTTACCAGATCTTGAAACTCATGTATTTTCCTTGATTTTTCTATTCACCCAAACACTCACGTTCATACATATATTTATATATATTGACAGTGTATTATCAACACCAACAACCCTCTCCACTCACTCTTATGTATTTTTCAATACCCACTTGCTCATTGTAGTTAGTTTCGATTTTAGCTTGGTGGGTTGCCTTCGATTCATCATTTTAACAAACATGGAACGTGCACGGCGGCTCGCGAACCGGGCGATTCTCCGGCGCTTGGTTTCGGAGTCGAAGCAGTGCCGTCAGAATTCTTCGTCGCCGCCGGTGATGTATTCGGCAACGAGGTATGTATCGTCGTTGTCTCCTTCATTTTTTGTGGGTAGAAGTAGTAGATCAGATTTATGGGCAACGAGGAATGTGTCGTATAATAATGCTGGGTTTGGTATTGGATCTCAAACTCGGTCGATTTCGGTTGAAGCATTGAAACCGAATGATACTTTTCCCCGCCGACATAACTCGGCAACCCCAGATGAACAGTCCAAAATGGCTGAGCTTTGTGGGTTTGCGAGTCTTGATTCATTAATTGATGCTACTGTTCCTAAATCAATAAGACTTGAATCGATGAAGCTTTCTAAGTTTGATGAAGGATTGACGGAGAGTCAAATGCTTGAACATATGAAGAAATTGGCTTCTATGAATAAGGTTTTTAAGTCCTTTATTGGGATGGGATATTATAACACCTATGTTCCCCCTGTAATTTTGAGAAATATAATGGAGAATCCGGGTTGGTATACTCAGTACACTCCTTATCAGGCTGAGATTGCGCAGGGCCGTCTCGAGTCTCTGCTCAATTACCAAACCATGGTTTCGGATCTTACTGGATTGCCCATGTCGAATGCTTCCCTTCTCGATGAAGGGACGGCTGCAGCTGAGGCAATGGCTATGTGTAATAACATTCTCAAAGGGAAAAAGAAAACTTTCATTATTGCCAGCAACTGCCACCCACAGACAATCGATATATGTAAGACTAGAGCGGGTGGTTTTGATCTTAATGTGGTTACTAAGGATCTGAAAGATATCGATTACAAATCGGGTGATGTTTGTGGCGTGCTGGTTCAGTATCCAGGTACTGAGGGTGAAGTTTTGGATTTTGGGGAGTTTATTAAGAATGCTCATGCTAATGGGGTCAAGGTTGTTATGGCAACTGACCTCTTGGCATTGACTATGTTGAAGCCTCCTGGTGAATTGGGGGCAGATATTGTTGTTGGGTCGGCTCAGAGGTTTGGGGTTCCGATGGGGTATGGAGGTCCTCATGCAGCATTCCTCGCTACCTCCCAAGAGTACAAGAGGATGATGCCAGGAAGAATTATTGGTGTTAGTGTTGATTCTTCGGGGAAGCCTGCTCTGCGTATGGCTATGCAAACAAGGGAGCAACATATTCGGAGAGACAAGGCTACAAGCAACATCTGCACTGCTCAGGTATGAGATTATTCTCCATCTGATCAAATTTTTTGTTTTTATAATTGATACTTGGGAAACCAAAGTTGACGTTTTCAATTAATTCAATTAATTCAAATTTTTTGTTTGTATAATTGATCAAATTTTTTGTGTTTATATTTAATTCAATTAGCCAAAGTTGACGTTTTCTGCTGCTCTTCAGTATAGACAAACACAAACTGTGGAATTTATTCACTAAAAAGGAAAACTGTGGAATTCCCTATCAGGCTTATATTATATATTATGAGTTGGCTTTGCTTGGTTGAATAAATTAAATTTCTTGTTTTATTTAGGCATTACTTGCAAACATGGCTGCCATGTATGCTGTTTATCATGGACCTGAAGGCCTTAAAACCATCGCCCAACGGGTTCACGGTCTAGCTGGGACATTTGCACTTGGACTGAAGAAACTTGGGACAGTGGAAGTCCAGGGCCTTCCATTCTTTGACACTGTAAAGGTTAAGTGCGCTGATTCACATGCGATTGCTGATGCTGCTTACAAAAGTGAGATTAATTTGCGGATTGTGGATCCAAAAACTGTAAGTGTGATTTTTATCTGTTGCATCAATTGCTGAACCATTATTCTGTGTTATGAAATTATTGAACTTTGGTTGCCTTTCAGATCACTGTTTCCTTTGATGAAACAACAACCTTAGAGGATGTGGATAAGCTTTTCAACATATTTGCTTGTGGGAAGCCTGTGAGTGTCATTAAACCTTTTTCATGTTGATGATGTTCATGGCAAATCACAATTTTTGACCATTATACTATAAACCTTTACCTTATTTCAACTCTCAGGTCACGTTCACTGCTGCATCTCTTGCACCAGAGGTTCAGAATGTGATCCCTTCTGGTCTCGTTAGGGAGAGCCCATATCTGACCCACCCAATCTTTAACACGTATATTCCTCACCAAAAGTTTGAACTACTTGTACTTTACAATTTCTTGTAGTTTACAATTTCTAAGCCACTCTGACTTTCATTTCCATTTTTAGGTGCCATACGGAGCATGAGTTGCTCAGATACATTCACAGGTTACAATCAAAGGATCTCTCCTTATGCCACAGTATGATTCCCCTGGGATCTTGCACAATGAAACTGAATGCAACAACTGAGATGATGCCTGTGACATGGCCTAACTTTTCAGATATTCACCCTTTTGCCCCATCCGAACAGGCTCAGGGTTATCAGGTATTGACTTACAGATTTTTTTTGCTTGGAACTTTCGATTTTATGTTGTTTTGGTTGGGTTGAAACCATCATATTGGCATCATTTATTGTGAATTATGATTTCTTGTCTTCAGGAAATGTTCAAAGATTTGGGTGAACTATTGTGTACCATCACCGGATTTGATTCTTTCTCTTTGCAACCCAATGCTGGTGCTGCTGGCGAGTATGCTGGGCTGATGGTTATCCGTGCATATCATAGGGTATGGTGATATTGTCTGTGTCTATAAACTTTTTGTTCCTTTGTAAGAAAAGGAGAGTTATTTACAACATTTCATTACACGTGGTACTTACTCCTTGAGGCTCGCATTGAGCAGCTCATACCTCATAGTATTGTCTTGTGATGCTGCCTTTGATGCTAAATTTCCTGATGATTGTGTCTTTTAAGTGTTAAGTGCACATGAGACATCCCACACAAGACACAACTCGAGACCTGCCTTAATTTTGTGGGCACTTTATCACTAAAAGAAAACAGGGTAAATTTTAGAACCCAAAGTGTTAGGCAGTGTATAATCTCTTCTGACTCCCAACTTCACACTCAGGATCTCCTTAATAGATATTTAAGTATTCAGGTGGCTTAGGGTTTTGCATCACTTTGTTGTTACTGATTTTGTGATTAAAAATTCTCATTAAATTTGATGACGTAGCATTATTTGTTCCGCAACTATTTATATCAATGATAGGTAGTCTTAATTGCAGCATTTCATTGTCATGCATCTAGAGGTCATCAAACTTTACTCTGCATCATTCCTGTCATGAAAATCATTTGGAGTTGTATTGGGATAATTCTTCAACTAATCATATCCACTTGCTGAATGAACACTGTAGGCAAGAGGAGACCACCACCGCGATGTGTGCATCATACCTCTTTCGGCACATGGAACAAATCCTGCAAGTGCTGCAATGTGTGGGATGAAAATTGTTGCTGTTGGAACTGATTCCAAAGGAAACATCAATATTGAAGAGCTAAGAAAGGCTGCTGAAGCTAATAGGGACAACCTTTCTGCTCTTATGGTATGGAAATATTGCATCCTGGTTTGGGTTTTAAGTTTGTACTGAATTAAAAACTTCAGAGAGGGAGAAGTGTGGGGAATCACTCATGGAAGATCAAGTGTTTATTGATTTTGATATAAATTTCAGGTTACCTATCCTTCAACCCATGGAGTCTATGAAGAAGGCATTGATGAGATATGTAAGATAATTCATGACAATGGGGGCCAAGTTTACATGGATGGGGCTAACATGAATGCTCAGGTTTGTTTGCCTTTTATTGTTCTCTAAATGTTTGTCTTGTTTCATTGATGCTAATCCTCAAAATTCCTCTTTATAAAAAGAAACCAAACACCCCCCCCCCCCACGCGCGCCTATCTGTCCTGGAGAGGGGGCCTTGTAGGTAGGTAGGTAGAATATTGAACTTTGTACCTTGTAGGTGGGTAGGTAGAATATTGAACTTTGTAGAATTAATATGGTTAAGTGTGGAAAGGGTGTGCTTTCTGACTGGAAAATGTTTGGCTCGTCTAAGTACTTCTATTAATAGAAATACTAAACGTTTATTTTTTGCATTTTTATGTTCTTGTATACCTGGCGCATACAGTGGCTTCAGCCATTTTAGAATTAACACAAATTTTACTTTATAAGAATGCTATTATTATTATTATTGGAGTTCAAATTGGATATTTCGCTAGCCCCTCCCCTCCCCCCCCCCCCAATCTTTGTCTGCATTGCATCATTTTGCTTGATGATTTTGATTCCATCAGAAAATGTCATGTGGCTGCAGTACTATTTTTACTTGGCTGATGTTTGCGGTCCTTGAAGACTCATGTTCCTCCTGTGTTGTCCTATGCCTCCTGCTTCTCTTCTGACATTCATCTCAGCATTTAATGATCTAAGTTGCTGTTTTCTTGCCTTTTGATGTTGTTGGAGTTTAATTTACATAATAGTTGTATCATCTGATTTTTTATTTTTTATTTTATATATTTGTGCATTTAAGATGGCTTCAATACATTTGTTCGTTCCCTTGCAAATCTTTATTGATGCTTTCTGTGGTTTTATCTACTATGATGCAGAGACATTGCTGTTGGTGTTATTGATTCCAATGCTAGATCAAAGTCCATGTTTATTTGTCCACTTGATTTTGGTTTTGTCTCTCATTGATCGTGCCGTTCCTGCTCCATTTCATTTGATTCATTATACCTTCCAGATTTTGGATCCAATATACACATCTCTGTATTATTTTCTTCTACAAATAAGGCACCTTTTTTGTTCTTACATGCTTAGGTTTCACAGTCCAGGTTTGCTTTTTAATGCAATACTGAACTGAGTAAGATGTCACATCTTGGTGTAATCCTTTTTTTTTTTTAATATGCATGCATGTTTTCATCTGGACTATACTGGTGTGTCTTACTTGATAAAACCTTCTCTCCTTACAGGTTGGTCTGACAAGCCCAGGTTGGATTGGAGCTGACGTTTGCCATCTCAATCTCCACAAAACATTTTGCATCCCACATGGTGGAGGTGGTCCTGGCATGGGTCCTATTGGTGTGAAGAAACACTTAGCACCATTTTTGCCTTCACATCCTGTGGTACGCACTCCTTTACGTTGAATAACTAAATGTATATAAAATGTATATATGTGCATGTTGGTTCCGGTTTTCCCTATGTATGCATCAAACATGTCATATATTTATTGCATGGAAAAAAATTGCATTATTATTTGCTATTTTGGACTTGGGATATCTATGTGGACCTTGTTTCTCTACTGTCTTACTTTTCTTCACGATGTATATGTGGATGCATGCATTCATGCCACCTTTGATCATGTTGAGTTTTTGGCGGTGACTACTGGCAAATAAGATACAAAATGTAGAAGCGTGAGTAGAAATTAACAAGGCATATTGACATAAATTTGTTAATTGCATGCTTGTTGAACTTCTGAAAGTATTTTTCCCAAGGACAGGAAATGCATTCTCTTAAATATATGTGTGTTTATATTCTTCTATCTTTCCTTTTCTAAATTAATGGCCATCATGAACTGAAGGTATCTACCGGCGGTATCCCAGCCCCCGACAAGGTTCAGCCACTTGGTACCATTTCTGCTGCACCTTGGGGTTCTGCACTTATTTTGCCAATATCCTATACTTACATAGCAATGATGGGATCTAAGGGGCTCACAGAGGCATCAAAGATAGCTATCCTGAATGCAAACTACATGGCAAAACGTTTGGAGGTTTCTGCTTCCTCCTTGACTATCATTTTCTTTTAAATCTTTGAAGTACAATTCAGGGTTATAAAAAAGTTGGGGCCATGCACTGGTTATTCCCCTTTATCTTCCGAGGAAGATCGTAGGCAATCTTTTGTGATCTTAACAAAGCAAATTCTATGTGGTATGGTGACAAAAGATTGTACTTGAGTTATGCTTTCAATTAGAAGTATTTCTTGTGCTTGGCATTCACAATTAGAAGTTGGTCTTCTACCCCTTAGGTCAAAATGTGGTTGAGCTATTTCTCTCCTTTGGATTTAGGTTCTAGATTATTCTTGTCATAGTTTTTTCATATTATCTTGTTGTTTTGGGTTTCACAGAACCACTACCCTATTCTTTTCCGTGGCGTCAATGGAACAGTAGCCCACGAATTCATTGTTGACTTGAGAGGCTTCAAGGTAGTTCTCACTAAATATTTGCTATAGTTTGTTCCCTTTTAACCCATTCTTTATTTCTGTGACCGATTGCAAACCAACATTGTTGCAGAACACAGCTGGGATAGAGGCTGAAGATGTCGCTAAACGTCTTATGGACTATGGATTTCATGGGCCAACAATGTCATGGCCAGTTCCAGGCACACTCATGATTGAACCTACTGAAAGTGAAAGCAAGGTATACTTTGGGTGAAGAACTCTATTATCCTCTGTTCATAATACCCCTTCTTTTTCTTTGGAGTTTCAAGTAATTTTATAATTTTGCAGGAGGAGTTAGACAGGTTTTGTGATACTCTTATCTCCATTAGAGAAGAAATTGCACAGATTGAGAGTGGAAAAGCTGATGTTCACAACAATGTCCTGAAGGTAAAAGGGCTTGTTTCTTCACCATGGCTTTTTATTTTCATTTAAGTAATAGTAAGGATTCACAATTGCATTTTCAGTGTGATTATTTTATCTTCACACTTAGAGATGCATCTTGATATGTTGTGCAATTATAGTTCAAATTCTGAAAAACATTTAGAGAGATTATCTGAAAAGTGCAACAACTGCAGGGAGCTCCTCATCCACCATCACTGCTCATGGGAGATGCATGGACAAAACCATACTCTCGGGAATATGCAGCTTTCCCAGCTTCCTGGCTCCGTGCTTCCAAGTTCTGGCCTACTACAGGTATATTCATCTATCTGATTATACATTTGCCTCCAACCATGGTGACTAATGCTATGATTCCGAAAATACTACATTGTTCTATTTCTTTAATTCTTTCCTCATCATCGCTGTTTGCATTGCTTTTCCTAAATAGTAATGAATTTCTCACTAAATTTTGTTTTCATTGGCATATTAAAAAACAATGTAGTTTTCTGTTTGTATGGCTAATAATACTAAAAATAAATTCATTATTATGTATGAGTTTCCTTCAGTGAGACTTTTGAAATTTTTCCAAACTGCTTTTCCTCCCCCTGTATGGTTGGTATTACTTAGAATCTTCCAATCAACTGTCTAAAATAACTTCATTGCGACTCTTCGGCATTTGAAAAAGTAAAAAAAAAATGATCCTTGAAATAAAATTTGAAAACCCCCAATTACGGTCCTTGCAGCACCATATTATACACACTTTGTTGAAAACAATGCTGCACTTCTCCAAAATTATGAATCAACGGTCTACACTGCAGCCATTGACAATTTTTAGCCATCAACAGTTTTTGGCAATGTCCTGCTTTATTTTAATAATAGTGAAATTTTTGTGGGATGTTTCATCAGGACGTGTCGACAATGTGTACGGTGACCGCAACCTCGTCTGCACCTGTCTGCCGGTCTCGCACTATGTCGAAGAAGAAGCTGCAGCTAGCGCTTAAGTCTTTCAGCTCTACAGTCGATGCTTCGAGGTTTCTTTACAACCATGGAACAATTTCCTTCTTCTCTCTCGTTGTATATAAACTATCCACATATTCATACTTTCCTTTGTCACTGTTGACATTCCTCTTTCTTAATATAATGATCATCAGCTGCCCCATAAACAATTGTTCTTAATTGCAGCTCAATTGTAGTAATTATCAATGCCTTTATTCACTTTCCTTTTAGGGTCTTAATTATCAATAAATGCCTTGTTTATTGGAGAAGCTAGATACATTATACAAGAACTTGTTTGATTACAAGTTGTAGGGCGCGTATGGTTAGCAGGAATGGGTGGATGGGATGGTCTCAACTATTTAAGTTTTGGTGCTTTATGATTGTATATTACTAACAAATGAATATCAATGCATTTTCCTATGCTTAAATTCAATAAGTCTTTCCGTTGTTGGAAATGCATAGTTTATTTCCATTATCAGCGGAGCCTTCCATGTTAGAATGGAGTGCCACTCTGCAGCCTCTTTGAATATTCCTCATAAAGTCATAATTTGTTTTTCATTTCTTTTGGTCAATTATAAGATTTCAACTCTCAAACCTCAATTAATGCTTGAAGTGAAACCGAGCTACTCCACTTTGGTTCAATATAAAGTTAATATTAGAAAGCTCGTGCCAAGTTGAATTTGAGATTGGTTTGATAAAAAGCTCATCTGAACTCACTCAGATAAACGAATCAAATTTAAATTTTATTTTCTAACTTATTAGTTTTTCGCGCTAAATCTAAGGGTTTGTTTTATGTAGCTTTTGCTAGAATCACTTTTAGATAACTATTTCTTCATATATATATCTTTAGGACAATTATAATCGTCCTCCCTTTTTGTCCTTTTTAATGCATCTAACCAACTTGAAACAATTATTTCAAGAAACTGACCGTTGGATTTGATGCTCCACTTATATGTATCATGAACGCAAAAAAATCACGTTGATCCAACTGTCGGTTTTTCAAAAATTAGGCGTGACGGTTTTTCATAATTTTTTTTTTATTATTGATTCTCGAAATAGTTGTTCCAAATTGGTGAGATGCACCAAGGAGGACAAAAAGGGAGGGCGAATGAAGTTTTCTATATCTCTGTAGTTATGTTCAAATAATACACCCACATATCAAAATTTCAAGACTAGAAATTGAAAAAAATTGGAAAGCTGGAGTGCTCTAAGTTCTACTACAATAACTTCTAGTATGAAAATTATACCAACCATCAGATCACTCCTCAAGTTGATTAGAAATAATTATTACTCCATCTCTTAAATTAAGTAAAATTTTAAACTCCAAAAGTGATTTTGAAAAAAACTAATACAATCGGTCCTAAAACTCAACTTAATTGGTTGCAATACTAACCCCATATACGTTGTCAGAACACTTCTTGCACTGTTTTTGCAGTCGTTTGTTAAAAGCCCTCACTTTCAATTTTCACATGATTCCTACCCTTTTTTCTATTTTTATTTGTGCTGTTACTAACGAGCCACCCCAACCAATATACAAACATAAACGTGTTATGCGATAAATTTGTCACTACTCTACTAATGGTTCAAAATTTAACTGCCATTCAAAATCATTTAACAGTTATGATCATAATTCTCTCTCTCTCTCTCTCTCTCTATATATATATATATATATATGTATATAAATATAGAATTTCATTTAGTATAAAGGAGAAGATAGTAATAATTTTATTTAGAATTTCAAATTAAATTTGTATCTTGTTCATGTATAAGGATCGTTGAATTTGATTAAATGGTTTAAATATTTATAAAAATCAATTTATAAAATCTAATATAGATTGAATGTAAATTCCGAAACATATCTTAATCAATGAAAAGAAAGGAAAAAGGAAAATAAATCGGATAATGTTACCACTTAGGACTTGCGTGAGAAGACTAACGTTTACATGGAAAGGAAGGAATTTAGGGGTAAAGTCAAATTCATTCACAAGTCACAAGCCTCTTGTTGGTATGTATAGAGCTACCACCTCTATGCATACCACAACTTGTACCATTGTGTACCATACCACATTGCTACACTTGTTATTCCCTACAATGAAGTTGCAAACCTAGCAATGCACCCTACCTTCTCACTTCCACACTGTCTCATTTCACCTCCTCCTCCTCCTCATCATCATCGTTTTCATTTTAACACACCACTATCAATGTCTAGAATTAATTGAAACCTCAAGAAAACCCTACAAATGACCAACCGAAGCAGATTGTTGACGTATGATGTGTGTGTCTGCATTTTTCTTTCCTAGCGGTGCTTGTCTCATTTCCATATTCACCATACACTTGGCTCGCCACCTTCTACTCAAAACCGTCCGACTTGTCGCTAAGTGCATGAATTAAAAGTTAATTAATAAAAAGTTGTAGATAATCCAACCTCCAGATCGTTTTCTCTGCAAAATTCGGACACGCAATTAAAACCAGAGCCAGGTGTTTGAAAAGGTTTTTGCATGCAATGTTGGTACCTGCTGTACTCATCGGTTCAATCCTATCCGTCTGATTTCAAAAATCACAGAAACAAACAAAAAAACGCATCGATCGGACGGTCGAAATTTGATGAGGTCTATTGAAGGTTACAGTGTACCAAGTCATAATAGTATGGTACCACACCCCTTCACTTGTGCTATAAAAGGGCAGAGATTTAGTTTATTTTGGTCATACAGTGTGTATTGGAGGGAAGGGTGAGCGGTTAATTTAATTCCAGTGGTAGCTTGACGAAGAAGGTGCGCAGGTTAAGAGAATATGCTTGGTTAGTAGTGGGTGTAGGTTAAGCCAGTAGGGAGAGAAACTAGAGAGAGTTGAAACTTCGGGGGAGAAAATAGAGAGAGAAAGTATAGATAGATAGAGAGAAAGAGAGAGAGAGTGCGTGTACTTGTCGATGATCGATGTCTAGGATGAAGCATATACTGCGAAAGCTCCACATCGGAGGCGAAACCCGGCCCGTAATTAACCCGGATCCGTCACCGTCGTCCTCATCGCCGTCGCCTTTGTCGGCAGCGTCTTCATCGACAATGGGGAGGATCGGAGCCGTCGATGTTGCGACGGAAAGGACGGCAGGGATCGCGCAGGAGAGTGCCATGGATTTCAATTTCTTGGAAGAGGAGTTTCAGGTACAGCTTGCCCTAGCGATATCAGCTTCTGATCCAGATTCGCGTGAGGATCCTGAGTCAGTGCAGATCAAGGCCGCAAAGCAGATAAGCTTGGGCTGTTCTCCTTCGGTCGCCGACCGTGAAACCCTAGTCGAGTTTCTTTCGCTTCGGTATTGGGTATGCTTCATCTTGCTTATACGAATACATATATGTGTATATTTATACATATGTGTATGTAAGTTGATTTATTTTAGATTGTAGTTTAGTGCATCAATGTAGGAACTAGGGTTAATTGAATTGGTCTGGTATGTGAATTTTTGATCTATTTGTTTTCTTCATGGAGATATCTTTATGTGTATGCGGAATATGATTCGTTTAGCGGATTATGTTAATTTAAAGGATTTTTTTTTATATTAATTACTTGTTTTTATTACCTTTGATAAGTATAACAATTGAAGTTTTATAGTAGTTGTTTGACTTCTTATTGGTTCATACCTTTCTATATGGGTTTCCTGCACGAATTTTATTTAGGACAAGCATTTTTTCTTAAAAATGTTGGTTTAATTGATTTATATATATAACTAATTTCTATATATATTACATGCAGAACTATAATTTTGTGGATTATGATGAAAAAGCAAGGGATGGGTTCGATTATGAGAGGCAATTTTGTCAATTAATAAGCTGTTTTAATTCCTTTTTATCTAATTCCTAAAATTGCCACAGGCAGAATTATGATGTTAATTATGATGAAAAGTGATGGTTGGGTTTATGATGAGAGGAATTTTCCTCAATTATGACGTTTTATTTTTATTTTTAAATTGATTATAGCTAATGAAAATATTATTACATGCATAGCAATAATGCTGTGAATTATGACAAATAAAAGGTGAGAAATGGGCTATATGATGAGAGACAATTTTCTTGATTATAAAATTGTTCTAATTGTTTGCTAAGTAATATCTGATTTTCTTTCATGCAGAACTATAATGTTTTAAGTTCTGATGAAGAAACAATAAATGGGGTTTATGATGAAAGTCATTTTCCTTAGTTATGGAGTTTTTTTCAATTGGTTTTTGATTAATCTTGCAGAACTATAGTGTTGTGAATTATGATGAAAATGTGATGTATGGGGTCTTTGATGAGAGACAATTTCCTTAATTATAAAGTTGTTTTAATTATTTCTTGAGTAGTTTTTATATTTGTTACATGTAAAGCTGAAATGTTGTATCTTATGATGGAAAAGTGATGGATGGGTTTTATGATGAAAAGTATTTTTCCTTTATTATAAAGTTGCTTTAATTGGTTTTAACCAATGTCTATACTTTTTTACATGTAGAACTACAATGCTGTAAACTATGACGAAAAAGTGACAGATGGGTTCTATGATGTTTATGGAATTACCTCGAATTCCATCGAGCAAGGGAAGATGCCATTGCTGGTAGATCTTCAAGCAATATCTATTTCGGATAAGTTTGACTATGAGGTGATTCTGGTAAATCGGTCTGTTGATTCTGAGCTGCAACAACTTGAGGAAAAAGTGTTTTTAATATCCATGGAGTGTCAAGTTTCTAAGCCTGGCCCGATTTTAGGTGGTTTGATCCAGAAAATTGCTGATCTTGTTGTTGATAGAATGGGTGGTCCAGTTGGTGATGCAGATGAAATGTTGAAAAGGTGGACTTTAAGGAGTTACGAGTTACGGAATTCTCTGAACACTATCATCCTTCCTATCGGATGTCTTGATGTTGGACTTTCACGCCATAGGGCCCTGCTCTTTAAGGTTGTAACTTGTAACTCTAAACCTCTCTCTCTTTACATATGTTAGTTTGACCTATGAACTTAATAGTTGCATCTTACCTCAGTGCATAAATTCTTTTTCCCCCTAACACAGAGCAATTAATTTACACTCACTGAGTTGCTTTGGCTAAATGGTTTTAGTGTATGATTAGGGCAATGAGGCTTGTTCTTTCATCTCAATGCATGTTTAGAATCAGTTTTCGTCATTTATCGTTTTGCTGGCATTATCTTAATGCATATAAAAAACTTCTTAGGGAAATTTGTAAATTTAGTGAGTAATTGTAGCACTTTGTAAATGGGACTGTGCCCAAATTTTAAATAAATTACATGTTTGTAGGGTGTTGGTATCCCATATCGTCCAAATAAAGGGCTTGATATAGCTCCATATACCTGTTTGGGTCCTCCATCTAATAGCTTAATCATTTAGGTTGGAAACTGAGCATGGTATTAGATCCTATTGTTCTTTCCCTTTGTTTTTTGGGGGTCTGTACCACCAAGTGCTTAGGCCCCATTTGTATTGTTTGGGCCCTCACCAAATTGGTTGAGGTTGGAATCATTACATAGGGTACATGTACTTCTTCTTCTTTTTTTTTTTTTTATATCGAATCAATCCATTTATTTATTTGTTCTTTTGGGTGGACAAATCTGAAAATGGCTGAGCTGAGAATTATTTTCTCCTGATTGATGACTATTTATTATAATTTTGACTATCATCCCATGGCCTTCCTTTTATTAGTGAAAATGCCCACTGTGTTGTTATCTTATGTGTTGGTAGATTTTTTTTTCCCTGTAAAAATGTTTTTGGTGCTTCTGTAGAGATTTTGGCTGAAGTTAATTTCATACTTCTGGCCTTAGGTACTAGCTGACAGGATCAATCTTCCATGTATGCTGGTCAAAGGAAGCTACTATACTGGCACTGATGAGGGAGCTGTAAACTTGATTAAAGTTGATGATGGAAGGTGACTAATTTTTTGGCATGATTTTTCTTGCTGCTGAAACAAAATCTTCTTTAAATTGTGATCAAGCCAAGTTTTGTGGTGTGAGCAGGTTAATTGGCATGTCATGTAATGTATGCATTTTTGCTTTTGTTCTTCTTGAGTTATTTCCTATCCTGTGGTACATACCAGATCAAACAAGATTGCAAATAATAACTTATTCATTATGCTAGTTTTTCCATTAGAAATCGACAAATCTTTTCCACATGCTGTGGAATGAACTTTTAATTAATTCAAGATGAGTAAAACCAAATAATCGGCATTGCTATTGTGAGACTTGTTTCAGCTCCTCCTAACTAGGAAGTATGAAGTATTAGTATAGCCCATTTTTCTTAAGCTGCTGAAAATGCATTTCTTTTTGTATTTAAGGACATTAGGTATGCTGTGTTTTTTTTATCTTGCTCTTATCATCTTTCTCATTTTAACTTTTTTCGCTGTCTAGCCAAACAGAAGACTGACAGCCTCCAAGTTTTAATAAATCAACTTTCAATGATGTAATTGATATGTTGAACTGATGCAGTGAATACATCATTGATCTAATGGGTGCTCCGGGGACACTAATTCCTGCTGAGGTACCCAGCAGTCATCTTCCAAATTTTGGATTAGATGGAAGGATCTTTGCAGATGTTACAGAAACCCCCAAGGATTGTTCTTTGGTGCTAGGTAAAGGAACTGGAATGCCAGAAGTTTCACCTGGTCTGGATAGAGTTTCTAAAGTTGGCAGTTTTGGTTCAGGAGAAGAATCATATGTAGGCAACCAGACAAAAGGGGAGAAAGGGAACCTCATTGAAAAGAATGAAACTGAGAGATTTGAACATGAGTTTGGGTTGCTTCTTCCATCACTACCTAAATCACGTGAAGGCTCATCGAGCACTTGTGGGAAAGCATCATCTGCACAAAAGATGAAAGTCAAAGATGTTTCCAAATATGTCATCAGTGCAGCAAAAGACCCCGAATTCGCTCAGAAACTACATGCTGTCTTGTTGGAGAGTGGCGCATCACCTCCTGCAAATTTGTTTTTGGATATAAATCCCCTGGATCTGGGGGCACAGAAAGTGCTTGAACAATTTCATCTGGTGCAGGGGAAAATAGTGGAGGATGGTGCTCATTGTGATCCAAATAAGTTCTGGTCAAACCATGAGCAATCTCTCATACCATCTATCTCTACTGGAGTGCAGTTCTTGAGCAATGTTGGTTATGATAATAAACAAAAACAATCTGCTGAGTCGTCAGCTGGACAACAGAATGGATGGGGAACAAATATCACTATCTCTGATTTGTCCCTGCCTTCTGATGCTACAAGTGAGGGATTTGTGCTTGTTGCTGGTGGAGCTAAGGAAACTGTGCAGAATGATAATACAGGTGTTGGTATGGTTGTTGCCAATACATCTAGGATGGTTGCAGGAGCTTCAAGCAGGGAACAAGTTCATGAATCTTCCTTGCCCTCAGCAGCCAGCATTTGTCAAAGACAACTTGAAATTGCCTTAGTTGGTGATGGTCAACAGTGTTTTCAGGATAACATAGGAAGGATATTTAGTAACCTTCAAATGGACAAGGAATCTGAGGCGAGATTGATGGAAACAGACAGTAGTGGTCTGCTTATTGCTTGCAATGGTCAGAGTGAGAGGATTAACTCAATGCTGAGTGAGGTTGCAGAATGGGAAATTCCTTGGGAAGATCTTCAGATTGGTGAACGTATCGGTATTGGTATGAATTCGTTCTTCTGAATTTATTTACTCTTGTTGAAGAATAAAAATTCTTTGATTTATAGTTGTGTTTAGTATAAAGGATAAGATAGTATTCTGTTAATTAACTCTTTGTTTGGACCAATTTTGTTGATGTACATCTTAATCTTAGTTTTATTATGTGGATGTGATCATATGATTATGTTTTTATCTGTATCTTTATATTTTTCATCTCAGTACTGAGGGGCTTAGAGGGTAACATGGATTTCAGGATCTATACATATCCATTGTTTTGTATGTTAA
Organism: Hamamelis virginiana; assembly: GCA_017140935.1. Lineage (NCBI taxonomy): Eukaryota > Viridiplantae > Streptophyta > Magnoliopsida > Saxifragales > Hamamelidaceae > Hamamelis > Hamamelis virginiana. The sequence goes on from JAESVK010001317.1 coordinate 736,841, forward strand.
ATTAGAGACCTCCACACACCTATATATTTTCTCATTCGAGCACATTTTATTTAGTTTTCTGTTACATATTCTTCTCTTGGCCTCTAGGTTCTTAATTTAAATAATCTGTTGTTTGATCCAACTTCAACTTCATTGGGTGTCCTATTTTTTTGGCTGATTTTTTTTCCCAAGATAAGATAACCTATTTTCTTGTCCTTTCACAAAATTTCTGAAGAAGGGCAACTTTAAGCAAAAATAGGGCAAGGTGTTTTCATCCAAATATAACCTTGGTTTAATTCAAGCATTCATACCAAATTTGACTTTGTCCAATCGGCCAAAACTCAAAACTGTCATTGCTTCTGTTCTAGAACCTCATGCTCCCACTATACTGGTCTGGTGCTCCAAAAGCTTATCTCAAGTAGTGGTAGATGTGATTTTATATACATAATCATATTTATGTATTGAGTAGGGTGTTTGCTTTAATACTGGGATGGCTGTTTAATAATAGTCTTACATGATATCTTATTTTGCAGGTTCGTATGGTGAGGTTTACCGTGCAGATTGGAATGGCACCGTAAGTTATATCATTAACACATCCATCTAACTTTTTTTCAGTAGTTAAACATTAGAACCCTTAGGAATGATATATTACAAGACATTTCATGTTATTCCCCTGATCGATGCTGTACTATATGCAGCAAGTCAAGATGATGCTGTTAAACTTTTTCTTTAGTTAGGTTGTGCTTTCTTCCAAAGTTATTACATATGACATTTCATACATGATTGCAATGGATGGTAATATGTGAACTGTCTATCAAAATTTCTGATTACTTCATTGGCTTTATAATAATGCTTCCACATTTAGTTTTCTTTCCATTTGCTCAGGCTTTGTTTAGATCAATATTATGAATAGAATAACGTGTCACTTCCTATTAGAATTTAGTCCTGTTTAGAACCATATCCACATTGCATTCGATGGTTTTTTTATCAATGATACTTTTCTATTCCCTGTTTCTGTATCCTCCTAAATCGGTCGGCTGGTACAATGGAAATATTACAAACTTGTTACATCGAACTTAACAGTGCCATTATTTTTTATAGCAATTTGTTAAATACAAATGTTGGAGTACTGGACTGTATAAAGTATTTGCAGTAAGTGGCGTTTACGAGTTACCATGTTTGTACTATAACATAAGATCCCCATGTCATGAACATTCTTGATTACCAAATGTGCATGCAGGTTCGTACACATCACCTATAATCAGTCTTTGAGCAGGGATGATGTGTTATATGCTTAAATACACCTTTCTTGGTCTTTGCATCCTCTAGGTTGTTTAATGCTAGAATTCTGTATGAATACGTAAGCCTGTCATAGGTATTAAACTTGCCATCTGCTACAGCAAAACATTAGTCAGTCTACTGGAATATTTTCTCAAAAAATATATAGCATAATGTTGGCATTATGCACCTCCCTGTGAACTCGCCATACTTGACGGTCATTGAGGAACTGGGGCTTCAGGCAGCTCATTTCAAATTGTTCCTTTAAATTGGTAGTCGTTAGATCTAGTAGCTGCCATGGATATATTTCTCATATGTTACATATGTGCTCTCTGTTGTGCAAAAGAGTTTTGTTTTTTTCTTTTTCTCTCTGGGTCCATACCATGTCATTCACCCTTACTATGGAACTTGTTTTGATTGATGACAACTGAAACAAGTAGTCTTTTAATTTGTGACAGTATTGGACTTGTTACAAATATTCTACTATGATGCTTCAAGGTTCGTCCAATTTAAGACTGTTTGTTTGTTTGTTTGCATTAGTATGCTGAAAATGATATTGCATAACAGGAAGTTGCTGTGAAGAAGTTCTTGGACCAAGATTTCTCTGGTGATGCTTTGCTTCAGTTCAGATCCGAAGTAAGCCCCAGAAATTGACACCTGATATACTGTTACAGTAGTATAAAGCAAAATACTTGATCTAATTGATTTTCTTCATAAATATTCAAATCAGTTTTTGTTGATTGCTTTGTGCAGATAGAAATTATGTTGAGGTTGAGACATCCTAATGCTGTTCTTTTCATGGGAGCAGTTACTCGCCCCCCAAATCTCTCTATACTGACAGAGTTTCTCCCAAGGTCAATATCTATTTTCAATCTGTAAAGTTTATTTATGTTGATATACATTCTTTTCTTGGAAGAAATATTAGACGGACGGAGAAGTATCATCATAAAGATCTCTAAGATTTTATCATTTTACAAAGCTTTTCCGAGAAACTTCCCAGAAAAAAGAGGGTTTATGACAGAGTCAAATTCGTTTTGTCCCGTTGTCTTGTGGTGTTTCTCAATCCCATTTACTGGTATGCAGGGGAAGTTTATATAGGTTACTGCATCGTCCCAATTATCAACTTGATGAAAAGCGTCGAATGAAAATGGCTCTTGATGTGGTATGCACTGGAAAATCTCTCTTATCCTTTTTGGTTGCTATGCTTCTTTTTTTTCTTTTCTTTTTAAGCTCCCTTGTTGCTTTGCAGGCCAAGGGAATGAATTACTTGCACACAAGCCATCCTACTATTGTGCATCGAGATCTGAAGTCTCCGAATCTTCTTGTTGATAAGAACTGGGTTGTTAAGGTTTGTTCAAACCCAATCTACAGCATTTAAGTTCTTCCTTGACTATCCATATTGTTGTTATTATGTCTCACTTTGAAATTAAATAAACTTGAGGCACTTAGGTAATCATATTCTGATTTTCCCAGTACTCTGTCACTTGAATTTAGAACTGTATTAGAATGCTTTGGAACTTTTCCAATTTATTGGTTGTTTGTCTCTGCAGGTGTGTGATTTTGGGTTGTCACGTCTGAAGCACCACACTTTTCTGTCTTCAAGGTCTACTGCTGGAACGGTAATAATTTTGTAATTTGAATACTCAAAGCATACCTATTCCTCCCCTCTTGTAAACTCTTGTTGTCATGTGTAAAACATGATATTGTTGCATCAGTATTGCTAAAGGTTTTCTGTTCTGCTGCAGCCTGAATGGATGGCACCAGAAGTTCTAAAGAACGAACCATCCAATGAGAAGTGAGTGAACAAAAATATATGTTCAGCTCTGAACCCTGGCCAAAGAGTGAATGCATTATAGAATTTTCCATTTCAAATTTTCCTGACAATTTCAGGTTGGTTTGCTTGCAGATGTGATGTGTACAGCTTCGGTGTGATATTATGGGAGTTGGTTACCTCACGTGTTCCATGGAGTGGGATGAATCCAATGCAGGTTGTCGGAGCTGTTGGATTTCAGAATAGACGCCTCGACATTCCACAAGATGTAGATCCACTGGTTGCACAGATAATACGTGATTGTTGGCAAACGTGAGTTTTTGACATCGTGAATATCTTTTTTAATATTTGGTGTAGTAGATTGCAATTGTACTCAGAATTAGGCAAGGATTGAAATTTCAATTTTCATACCACCAGCCTAATTGGAATTGAAAAGAAATTCTGAATTCCTAGAATCTATTTATTTTTTATCAAAATACTGACAATACTACATAGAGAAGGATCATAAGTTTGAAAAATCAAATAAAATGCCAAAGTAGTTGAATTTTCATTGAAATTGAAAACCTTAGGGCCTGTTTACTTCATGAAAATTTTCACAATTTTCATTTTCTATGAAAATTTAAAAAAAAATGATTTTCATTTTCAATTTTCAAAATTTAGAGAATGCGTTTACTTTGCAAAAATGAAAACTGTTTTCAAAATCTAAAAATATTATAAATATGTTTACTAAAAATATATATTATCTCTATATGTTTTATTATTTTCATTTTTTGGTTTTACAGTTGGTCTACATATTTTTTTCCATGTTTATAAGCATTGCCACAATATAATCCTTGTTTTCAATTTTTGTGAAAATACAAAAAACGTCTTTTTGATGTTTTCACATTTTCTTAAAAACTAAATTCATTTTCTTGAAAATAGTTTTCATTTTTTACAAGTAAACGCGTTTTTTAGGCCGTTTTCTGTTTTTATTGAAAATGAAAATGAAAATTGTGAAAATTTTCACGATGTAAACAGGCCCTTATTTGTTGGCATATCTCATAAATTTCTATGTCTGAGTATCATTCATTTCCCAATAATAATAATTCTCCATTTGTATGCTCATGGCGGACTGCTCAGTTGCCATAATCTATTGAACTCCCATCCCCTCTTTTATTGGCTTCATTCATATTCATAACTCATACTTTGTTTCTTTTGCAGTGATCCGCAGTTGCGGCCCTCTTTCGCACAGCTTATGTACAGTCTCAGGCGTCTTCCACGTCTGCTTAGGCCAGACTCTACAAATCAAACAACAGCATGACAGGCATGGCCCTGTTGCATTAAAAGTAAAAAAGCTTGTTCCTGGTCTCGAAGAGCCGGAGCATCAGAAGTCTCGGGTGCATAATCCTTTGAAGTTGCAAAGGAGAAGAAAAAAAAACACACAAGAGAATACTAGTTTGGAAGTGTTCAGTGTTGGGTCATTCAAAGTTGGGACTCAACACAGTCGATACAGAACAGTGGAGATCTTCCTAATCAACAGCTGCGCTAAGTGCAGGGGAGGATGCCATTGGGAAGTAGGTTTTGGTAGTTAAGATAGGTGACATTAATATATATGTAAAAAGAAATGTCCCAAAAAGAAGAAAGAAAATAATGTTTCAGTTGTATCTGTAGAGGTCTTAGCTATGGAAAGCTTTCACAGCCTTCTGAATTGTAAAACTGGTCTCTGCAGCTTACTGTCCAAAAATGAAGTGTAAAAAAGAGAAATATTTGCATAAGATGTGTTTCTATTTTCTCTGCATCTCTGTCTTGTGTCTTTGATTCGGTTTGCGTCTTGTGTCTTTGATTCGGTTTGCGATGTATTCAGGTTTGCTAAATGATTTTGGTTACTTATTTAAGGATTGAAATGTGAGGCAGAAACTCATGGACTCAAAATTAGGGTTTATTCCTATACAGAAAAGGAGTTCCAAAATGGCTGTGTTGTTCTTTCTCAATTTGAATTGCAATTCTGTATGGCTGTAAGACAGCAACAGAGAAAAATGATGTGCATTCCAATTGGGGTGTTTGTGTGCAAGAACCACGCAATCCAGTCGAACCCGATTATGACACAAACCAAACACTGGTCTTTCAGTCTACACCTGGTTCAAATTTGGTTGGATACCTGGTTCAAATAAGTTCAACTCTGCATCCTTTGAAGAACACCAAATACTTCACAATAATCATAACTAATCTGCATTGGAAAATATATATATATATATATATATATATAAAGATATGATGTGCACCCATCAAACATAATACTAAATCCTGACCATTGATCATAATCATACATCGGCTTGGTGGGATGGAGACATGATCGCGATCGTGATAATAGACATTAATAGTACACATTAACGATCACGATCGCTTATCCAATACTGTGTAAGAACTAATGTGCATCAAGAATGATGTAGCTGCACTCCAATTTATGTACACCTCGACTACCAACTGATTTATATCTCATAATCTCATAATATATGTGGATAAACCACCAAAAATCTCCTCTGCCATGGCCACAACATTTATTTTTCTTCCACCCCAGCCAATCCTCTTCTTTCCCTCCAAATCCAACTTCCCAATCCAAAACCCTAATTTCCACAACCATCACCTTCACCATAAACCAAGATTTATACCCAAAATACCCTTCTCATCCTCATCTCCTTTTAGAATTGGAAGCACCCCACCTGAAACCGAGTGCCCTGTTCCATTTGACCAACAACCCATCAATGAGTACCAAAACCTCTCCAATTCCTTCCCCTTCTCATGGGCCTCTGGCGACTTAGTTGAGTACTGCTCACGATTGGCCGTCACCGGTGCTTCTTTTGCTCTTTTTATTGGTCTCCCTGTCGCCTGGTTTGGCACAGTTGGGCCCGATTCTGAGCCGCTGAAGCGGGTTTTGGCAGCAGTTTCAAGTGGGATTTTGGTGATCACTCTTGCTGTTCTGAGGATGTATTTGGGTTGGGCATATGTGGGGAATCGATTGCTTAGTGCCACTGTTGAATGTAATTCTATATCTCTGTATATTTATTTTAGTTCTTTTAGTAATGTTTGAGTAATTCTTGTTTTGAATTTTGGGTTGCTGATTGATTCTGAATCTCTCTCTCTCTCTCTCTCTGTCTCTCTTGTTTTTGTTGCAGATGAAGAGACAGGATGGTATGATGGTCAGGTAATTTCTGCTTCAGTTTCCATTTTTCTATTTAGTTTCTGAGTATTGATGAGTTTATAACCTCATTTCATGTTACATGACACATTTCTTAAGCTCATTCAACGGTAGATTAGAGTCAAATCAATGGGCATTTATGTAATTAAGGATTATTTTTGAACTTCTGCTTAGATTTTCAATACTCCGTATTTGTAAAAGTTGGACTGGTTTTGCTGTCATTGAAGAAGGGCGCGTGCAGTCAACCCCTTGGTATTTGAATTAGTCCTATCTTGTTTTATATATAAATTCATCATCATGAATGGGGGCCATTACAAAAATTGGCAGCTACCCTCGCAAATGATAGTGAAAATTTGGATTGGTGTCATTTCGAGAAATCATAAAACTGATATTAAATTGTCATTTGTAGTGATGGGTCCAATTTTTTTAAATGGCCCCATTTTAGGTTATGGATTCGTAGCCTTAAATGCTTTAGAAAAACAAATCGAACCATTCAATTTTCTATGGGGCATCCAAACAGGCATGAACTGTTTGTAGCTTGCATTCTTCTAATTGTATAAAATCATGGATAGCTTTGATATATGAATATAGTAGGTTTTTCAAGTATGTTGTTTGTGATAGAAATTCAAGAATTTAACACATTTTTTTAGTTTTTTGAATCGGTATGGAATCAGAATTTGGGAGTTCTTTTTCACTTGGAATGGAAAATTGGACATTCATTTTAGGAAAATATTGTTTCCTTGTTTGGAAACTATTGGTGGCAAGAAATTGATTTGTAATATAGTAATATTAGAGTCTGAATTGTTGTTCTCTGTTGTCAGATATGGGTGAAGACTGCTGAAGTATTGGCACGTGATCGGCTTCTTGGTTCATTTTCAGTAAGTCATAGGTTTCGAAAGTATCTGTTCCTTCTTTAATTGATCTTCTACTCTTTGATGCTGGAAATCCTTGTCAACCAACAATCATAGATCAATAGACATTATGCCTTTGTTTGGGTCTTGGAAACGACCAAGGGAAGGGAAGGGAAAAGAAAAATGATGAAAAATGCTCTCATTTCCTTTTATTTTTAAGCAATTTTGAGCATTTTCCTTTCCTTTATCTCTTAGTTTGCAAGGTCCAAATGGAGCCTATAATTCTTCAGTGGCTTTTTTGAGCCTATGAATCTTTAAGGCTTTATTTGGGTCCTAGAAAGAGCAAGGAAAATGAAAGGAAAAACGCTAAAAATTGCACTGAAATGGATTTTTTTTTTTTTTTTTAATGAAGCATTTTTTTAACTTTTTCTTTTTCCTTCTCCTCTCCATTCCTCTTTCTAAGATCCAAACAGAGGTTAAGTGTGCATTGAAACTTGGAAAGCAACTTCAAGAAGATGACTTCCATCGATCACTAGAATGATTAATGGCATTCATTTGAGAAAAAGAGGTGGGGGGGGGGGAATGTTTAGTCTATGAGTATGCATTCATCAAATAGAGCTTCGTTTAAAACCTCCAAAATGGTCCTTTTTAACACCTCCCACAAAGTTGGTGGGCAAATAGATAAATTGTTTTAATACATATATTTAAACTAGATTGGTTTGAGTAGGGAAAATTTTATATTGATATGTAACAGCCAGCAATCTGTTACATACTGGGATTACAGTATCTCAAAGTCATGCATTGACCATTTTATGTGAAAACAAGCCTAGAGAAGAAGTGTAGAGGCATTTTATAATATTACATGATGGGTTGGGACTCGAAATAGGTAAATATATATGTGAAGAGGCCAAGGGGCCTATTTTTCGTGCACATTGTGCTATTTCTTTCTTGTCTAGAATAGTTATTATGCAGTGCAGATTAAGGAGCTTCAACCATGGTTTAGAAGCTTGTTTAAGTCTGGAAAAGATGCTCCCATGGTCAAAAGTAGGATCTCTTGAACTTTCATATCCAATATGATTTTTAATCTTCAAATCTATTCTTGGTCATATCTGAAACCATCTATGAAAGATCGCGTCATTAGAAACATGATCTAGAAAATTTCAGTCTTAATTTGAAGCCACCTCATCAAATGTCCAAAAGCTTTTAATCAAAGTCTAATTTCTTGGAAGATTGTGTTCACAAATTTGGGGATGATTTATTGCATCTATAGAAATTAAACATGAAACATTTGTCTCATTTAAATACATATTTCAGCTCTCTCAGGTGTCTTGTCTGCTGTTTTCTCCTACTGTCTTACAGGTGAAGCCCGTGTTGAGCAGATTAAAATTTTCACTCGTGAGTCTTGCTGCGTCCTTATTTGTATGTTGTCTCCTTTTCATCAACATTGAAGGTATCCAAAAGGAATTTTACTCAACATCTGAAGAAGCAGGAGGTAGAGCCATACCCGGAGTTTACAATGAGGAGTCTGCAAGATCGTTCGAGCCAGATGCTTTTTGTGGTGAACCTGATCTTGACTAATTGTCAATCATCAAACAAACAATTAGTACTTTCTATATTTTATTTTAGTATATAAGCAAACACATATCATATATACCCTTTCTGTACAGTTTCTTATTTTGTCACACGGCATCTCCTATGATCAATGTAAGTCTTTTTTTATTTTCCTCCTGCTTTACCCAAAAAATCTAAACCAAATGTAAAGTTACTGTAAAATTTAGTCCTTGGAAGAAAATTTGGCAGCACCATTTACATATATAGTTTCCCTTATCTTTCATTTTTCTTTTTTGGGGGAGGTTTGGGGTGGGGAAGTAGTCTTGAATTGATTGTGGTTTTTTGGTTAACCATATGTCACCCAATTTAGGCACATATGAGTACTTTTGGGCTGGAGGAGGAATTTCATGTTGCCAAAAACGAAAAATAGAGCATAGTGAGGTTTTTGAGATGTTTTAGCAGAGTGGATAAAGAGTTTATGGGTTAAAAAGACCAGCGTGAGTTTTAGTGATCATCGTCACTCCATATGGAATTATTTTCAGGACACTCATCTACGAGCGAGGAATTGTTGAAACTACTCTTGAAAGGAAGCCACTTGGGCTCGTCCAGTTGGTGAGGGTGTATGGGGGAAAGGGTTAGGATTAGGTTAGGTCTAGGGGTCGAATTCCCACTAATGTAACCAGGATAAAAAATAAAATGAAAAACTACTCTTGAAAAGAACAGCACTGCAAATAAAGTGATGTGGATGCAGCATTTTCAGTGGTGAAGCTTTGAGCTATCCATTACTTGAATCAAACTTGAGACAGACATCCATGGCTGAGTAGTAAGAGGAATCAAGCTCAAGACTTCCCAGCCTCCTAAGTCCCAAGTCTCTCTGATCATGCAGTATGTTACCCCATTTTTCCTTTTCTGGGTACAAATATCAGTATGTGACGTTGGAAGTTGGATCAAATATGTTCCAGTTCCACCAAAAGCCATGCCATTCTGACCTTTTCATTCAATTTTTTACCTCTCTTCATGAAATTCTTGCCAAATTTTGTTGCTGCCATACAATGTTGACATGCATGCACATTTACGAAAGTGTGGTAGGAGTGGCAAAGCTAGAAACTTTTCTTAAGCTAATACACGAGTCCAAGACTTTTCCTTTATGCCCAGTGATCGTCCGGACCTCTACATATGCAATACATACCGCAACTAATCATGTGTGTGTATATATATATATATATATATATATATATATGGTTCAGAATTGCTTGACACATAACTTTTATTCATAATTTGACATGCAGTTTGCAAAACTTAGCATGAAATAGGTATTTTGAGTTGGATTATATATTCTGCTTATACATATCATATAAACCCTACATTGATTCAACGGCTACTTTTTAAAAAATATCACAGTTTTAAAATAAACTATATAAAACTGTCACATTTTGGTTTTCTAAAAAACTAACCGTCGGATCGATATGATTTTTGACATACTTATTGTATATAACCAAAATATCTAATCCAACGGTCGGTTTCTCAAAATACTTATTCCACGCTTAGTTTTATAAACTACGTGTCAAATTAGAAGTAAAAACTATGTGTGAAGGATCATGTCCTTATATATATATATATACACGGATGATAATATAAGGTGCATCTGATGCAAAATTGTGTCAGGTGACCTCTACAGTACTAATTGCATAATATATTTTTAAAAAGCGACCGTTTAATTAGTAATTAAACTTTTGGTAGACCTGTTTATCGTATAATAGAAATAATCGAATGCATACATATATATAACAAATTTCCTCATGCTATGATATGGGCAATGGGTGAGGGGCAGTGGCCATATTCAGCCCCTTTCTCAGCCCATGTGCGGTATGTTCACCCATCAAATAGTCAATGCATCTATTATGTACAATTGTACATAATATGTAACTTCTGCATGGGTTTGGGTGGGGAACCGACACTAAGTCACTTATACACACACACACAGATAGATATATATATATATATATATATAAAAGATTTAATGTACATGATAATTTATGCATATAATAAATAAATTTATTAATGTCATAATTGGATCACTTATGTCTCAATCAAACATGGCACACATGACCTAATTATTGAATTGGTTACACATATTTCTCTACAATATATGAACACAATCTACCAACATTTAGGGTTGTACATAAGTCAAGCATATCAAACTAGTATATTATTAAAATTTAGTTTGATAAATTATTGAATTAATAAATAAAATTTAAACTTAATTAGTCTATCTTTGAGATTAATACAAATGAACATTTTAATAAATTGATTTCAAATCGAACTTGAGTAATTTATTTTTTAAAAAAATATATTAATAAATTTATTAAGTGGATCAATACTCTACTCAAATTTAATTCGATAAATTAATAAATTCAAAAAATTTAAATTTAAATTTAGCATATTTATTGAATTAATACCTAAATCCAAATAAACTTGTTTTCCAATTAATTTCAAATCAAGTTAAAGTAATTTAATTTGTTTTTCACTTTTATTTTTTAAGATAATTAGGTTGGTTGTGGAGCACTGGAGCAGCCATTTAGGAATTCATTCAATGCATCTCTTAATTGTTAATATTGACCACGTGTCGCCCATGTAGGAGCGGTGTGGACAGTGTGAAGTGGGATTGTTACTTCACCTTAAAGCACCGTTGCAGAATGTGAAGGTCACCTACCCTTAGTCTTTTTGACCGATGACCCCACATCAATTTGGTAGGTTTTAAATGACTTTCCTTTGTATAAGAGTTCGGCTATAATGTGGGGGCATTCATCTTTCTTACTATGTGTTTTCCCATTTTATTTTATTTTTAGTATAATTTAATATAGAAAAAATAGAAGACGACAATCTGTCATTAATTTTTATATTGACAGACACCCTATCTATTAGTGGTCACTATCATTATTTTCCGCAATGACAACCTACCATGATAGATGCACTTTTTAGAGCATCTCCAATGGTATTTGTGTGCAACTTGGAATGCCAAATTTTGACAATGGCACATAGAGTTGTCAAATTTAGTGCCTTAAATGGCAAATCTCATTTATGCAATGTCATAATTTTCCTTTAAAAAGTGAAAAATGTCAAAATATAGCAAAAGCATTGAAGTACATATGTGCTAAAATTTAGCATTGATATCATTTTATACCATTTAAGAGCATCTCTAATGGGGAGCCAAATGGGGTTGTCATTGCTAAATTTAGCAGCCATGGCAATAAAACATGCTCTAATAGACTACCGAATAGTGCTCCCAAATTTGGTAATGGCAGTCATAATTACCAAAGATGGCTGCCAAAATGACAAAAATGAGAATATTAGTGCCAAATATGAAAATAGGAGACCAAAATGGAAACTCCCCATTGAAGATACTCTAAGGTACCAAATTTTAACATTAATACATATGACATGAATGAGATGCTCTTAGTATATACAATTTAAGAAGTGTCGCATTATATCACATATTATTCACATTTAAGTTCATTCCACTAATATAAAGTTGGCATTAAAAAAAAAAATTAAGGATCAGAATCCAAGGTATGAATAGATTTGGATAGAAGATATTAATCCCTCTTTCTTTGTAAGGGGAGATTTTAGATTTGAGTTGTCCAAAAATCATGACCGAATTGATGGGCTAGAGAAGGAGAGTTCTATCCTATGGGATAAAATGGAAAGTTTTCATAATAAATTGTTCATTGTATACCTAAAAAATTAAAATTATCAAAAGATTTTTACATTCCTCAAGAAAAGAATGCTCAAATTAGCCATTTTTGTCTGAAATAGTGAATCCCTAATCTAATCCCATACCTCACTTCCAAGCAACTAGGTGCCACCCAAATGCTCATTGAACTCAACTAGCTTTTAAATTAATATTAAATGTTCAAAATCATAATTATTTTATCTTAATAGATTAAACTCAATATGCAGATGACTTCGTAGTCTAGTGACATGTATTCTCACTTTTAAAGGAAAGATTTTGGATTCGAGTACACAGAAGTACATGAATACCCATTTACTAGTAGTGGGACTTTGAGGACATGGATAGCTGTCATCGTTTGGGAAAAAAAATTTAATTCAACCTAAAAATCGATATCAAATATAGTTAATTTGTTATAAACTTGATATTATAAATAAAATCATTCTATTAAACCTCTTTTAAGAATTTATCAAGGGTAATGTACTATTATTTCTCTATTTTAATATTTTTCACTATTTTTTAGGTAAAATTTTACAAACTTTGCCCTTATATATAAGAAATTTTGATAAACTCTACACATATCACATAATCATGAATGTTAATGACATGCATGCACATCATATTTATGCACGTATATATGATCATACAATAAGAATCTTGGATGATCATTACTAATGGATAAGAGAATAGTTTTTAGTATTGAACATGATTTATTCCATTCATGATGGTGACTGTAAGAGAATCTATTTTATTTAGGTCAAAGAAAGAGAAAAGAAAAAAGATATTAAAAATAAATTCAGGTGACGAATGATTTAGAAAATTAGAAGTGTTTTTAAGTCAAAAGACAGTCTTTAAAGTCAAAATTGTCCAACTGTAACGATTATTTTCCCATATCAGTTACAGGGGATTTAAACCATAATTTAATGCAGGGCCCGCGTACCAAAGAACCAGAAATGGGAATGGTTCATGAACCTCATCAGTTTCTGTCATCTACTCATCTCGTTCAATTCCACAGCAAGAAAAAACATCAAAAACAAAATTAAAAAACAAAATAAAATGATTTCTGAAACAATAAATCAAGCAGCCCCATCTCCTGTTTATATAATTTTCTTCTTCACAAACTCCTACAACAACACCAGCGGTGGCACCGGCAACAAGCCTTCTTCTCCACCGACTCAATTCTTTATTAGTTCAAGATTCAGCTCCACCGTTATCACCATTTTATACAGGTCTGTATTATCTCCCCATCATGCCCTTTTCTTTATATTTAACTATAATCTCTACTCTTTTTTAACTCTATTACTTTCAGATCTTGTTTTGGAATTACTGGGTTTGGTTCCCGAGAAAACTGAGGAAAAGGGTAGAAACTTTCAAGTCTTATGCTTGGTTTGGGGAAATGTTGTTAATTTCTTTTATTTCCTACATTTTCTCTGTAACCAAACGGAGCATTACTGGTTTGAGAATGTTGGCCTTTTGTATTCTGGGATCCTAAATAAAGAAAAATTTAATACTGGAATTTTAGTTTCCTTTATTTTATTCGCTACATTTGCTCTGTAACCAAACAGGGGATTTGTGTTTTGACTTATATTAGTAGGCTGATTAGTGTTCAAATGTGTGGTGCTAAAACATTCTAATTATTGTTTGAATCGTTGCTTCATGGGGTCTTCTTCCTGTTGCTGCATGAAAAGTTTTTTTTTCTTAATTGCCATACGATGTGATTTTAGTTATGAAAAAGTTGTTCTATTTAGAGGTGCATGCTTGATGTTACAAACATGTATTTATACTATTGATTGAGGGAAGTTACTCACTTGCTGAGCTTAAAATTCTGTTCTGAAAAGGTTGCTTAATATTTTCATATCAACCAATGGTTATTGGGATAAAATAGTGAATTTAGAAAAATTAGAGTCTGTAAATAGTATATGTTTTTTTGTTTCTTTGCTCTTCCCCCCCTTTCCCCCTCTTTTAATGGTTAATATAGAAGATAAGGCAAGTTATTGTTAGGTAATGATCAATCCTGAGGGTCATTCAGTTATATGTGAATGAAGAAGGCCTTTGTGGGGTTTGGCACCTTTCTTGGGATGAGAAGGGAAGGGTAAAGGTATCTCATGCCCAATGAAACCATTGATTTTATGTTAAACTGTGATTGGAAAAAAAAGTGTAATGGCTTAATGGGTATCAATATCGGATAACATCTTCCTCTATTGTTTTGTGATATGTGATAGACCACATAGTTTGACACAATTAAACCAATAATAATATTCTGACACTAAAAACCAATAATAATAAGTGTAATTACATCTTCACCTGAAAAATAGACTGACATTCCCTCTCTAGTTTTTGAAATTACACTAAACGACCCTAAAATGCAAATTACTAACACCCCCTCTGTTAAAGTGCCATCACTCATCATGACTGCTCTTGCTAATATCACACTCTAAATTTTCAAAAATATCCGTGTTACCAATGTCAAGATACTAAATGGTGCATTTGATCCTACTCCACCCATTGTGTCTCTTCCTCTCCAACTCATCTCTCTCTCTCTCTCTCTCTCTCTCTCTCTCTTTCTCTCTCTCTCTGTGGTACTCACATATATAAATCCATCCCATCCCTCAATCCTATCATGCACCAGATTTGTGCTTCATCGCCATTTCTGTCAACCGGTTGCCCATTCCTTATCAATTGCACAGGTAATTCATATGGAATTCATATGGAGTGTAGTATATTTGCCAGTCAACACTGAGAGAATCCTCAATTCGTTGATTGAATGTTGTGGTTGACACTTGAAATTATTTAACAGGATACTGACTGGCGTCTTCTTCTTCTGTTTGGGGAATGTGTGATTAGAGTTTTGGCAGGATTTCCATAAGAATCGTTTTCATTTTGATTTGATATATGTACAGTATTTTTGGTGTATACACAACAATAGATAGAATAAGAACTGAATGCATTGGTGTGAAGCAAGAGGCAGTTTAAATTGAGGACAAGAGGAGTTAAACTTATTGGAACTGCTTTGGTCTTGGCAAACAAGAATAAAAAATTTCACTCGTTAGAGGAGTGATTTTATTCAAGCTGAAGGCACTACGAACAAGAGGAGGGCCTGACAAGAACATGGGTTGAAGCTGTGGAATGGCATATGATTTTAACAAAAATATGACCCAGTTACATAGAGCTAGACAGAGGAAAAGGATTTGTATAACCCATCAAAGTAGTTGGGATAAGGCTTTATTCAGTTGAGTTAGACATATATTTAATTTCATATTAAGGCATTACAATTAGTCTGTATTCTCATAAAAGGGATGAAAAGGTCACTATTGCACAGCCATTGAGAGTGAGAGAGAGTTTTCTGTTAACTGCCGGAAGAAAGTTAGTAGGTTACTAATTTAAAATGCCTGTCCATATTTCAAATATGACATTACCAAAGAAGTCCCTTAGAACTATTTTGTACTTTGGAATATCTTGTGGAATCCTTTATAATCAAACAAACAATGTTAGGTTAGTTAAAGTTCACTTGAAAATATTTATTATCTTTTGTCCCTTATTATAATCCTAGTAAATTGGTACAGACAAACTTTCATTTCTTTGATATCATTACTCATAAGTTGCTAATATTGTTAGATTCTTTGGCTGTTCGTCACTGAAGTGGCACTATGTTGGGCATTTACTCAATAATTTTTTTTTTTTTTATCCTAGCTATTTCCAGGTTGGCATCCTGAATTACTTTGCGATTTTAATATGTATTGAAGCCGCCGTATTGGTTAAAACTTGCAATTAAGGTCTCAACTTAAATAATTCTTCATCACTTTGGGTCTTCCTCTCTATCATTCAGTATCTTTTACTTGTATTAGACCAGCTAAAGTGTGTTCTGTTTTGTCCTATTTTTATATGTTTCAACTATCACAATTAGTACTTCCTTAAACTGTAATTGTGACCTTACGAGTTTTCTATCATTTCTTATTCTCTCCATAACTCCATGGTGTAAACTATTGTAACAATAGGTGTATTGGTTGATAAAATTTATAAAATGTAAATGCATGGTTCAAAGTTCTTCTTTGGAGTTAAAATTTTGTCCCTCAAATAACAATGTTCAAAGATTTATATCATTGAATATATAGACTAATATACATTTAGTATCATTATGTCGCACGAATTGAATTGGGATCATTTATATTTGATCAAAGGTTTAATGAGCTTAACAAAGTCGTGCTATTCACTTGGAAACTTTAAATAGGTACTGGCATGGTTTCATGCTCTGTTGAATCTTTAGCAGTGAAAATATAAACAAAGAACATTAAAGTTAAGACTATTGTACCCAAACCAATGATGCTTCGGACCTGATATACTGAATAGGGGTAAGAGAATCCTTGCATTGGGTGGTTTTCAGAACTGGTGACAGTTTTATTTGATTTTGTTGTATTTATTTATGATTTTCCATGTTTTCTATCTTGACAATCATTTGATTATATGTCTCCATCATTGTACCTCAAGATTTGGCAGTTTTAACAATCTCAACACCCTGTTTGAGTTTTAGTGCAGTGTATATATTTCAGTTGTTATTGTATCTTCTTTTCATTTGCTGTGAGGGTGGCTTATGATAATGTGTTTCGTGCAGAACAGCTCTATCATTTTGGGGATTTGCTTATTGTATGGGGAATGAGTCCATCATTTCCCAGGGTGTAGTTTGACATGGTGATGTTTAACCTCAGAAAACTGTATGAAGTCATATGTTGCCTGGAAATCATTCTATAATGGAGCTAAAATCATCTTATGATGTTGAAGATATGAGTTCTAAGCAAAGAATTCATCATGAGCTGTGGCCACTTGATGAAATTGATCCAAAGAAGGCGAAGTTCCCATGTTGTCTAGTTTGGACTCCGCTTCCAGTGGTCTCTTGGTTGGCACCTTTCATTGGACATGTTGGCATATGCAGGGAAGATGGAGCTGTTTTAGATTTTTCAGGCTCCAATTTTGTGAATGTTGATGATTTTGCATTTGGTTCTGTTGCCCGATATCTTCAACTTGACAGGGAACAGGTGTACTTTCATTTATGTTTCTCTCTCTCTCTCTCTCTCTCTCTCTCACACACACACACACACACGCACACACACACATCATCATCGCCTGTTTATGATCATACTTCCAAGGGATATGGAGATCATCAACGCATTTGAAAAAATAAAAAT
>JAESVK010001317.1:757424-773820 GCA_017140935.1 Hamamelis virginiana
ATATATATATATATATATATATATATATATATATATATATATATATAAGTTGTGTCCCCGTCGTGTCGTATCCTAGATTTTTAAGAGTTTACTGTGTTGGTGGGTGTTGTGTCATAACTGTGTTGTGTGTCTTTGACCAATATTGGATATTACCAATTGAGATTAACCAGAATTAGTTTACTCTTAAAATGCAGAGCTTTAGTAACTTTTGATAATCTTAATACGTACTGCTTTAAAATCTTTGAAAGAAAATGCCTCTGCCATATCCTTGCGGGTTACAGCATCCTGCCATTGAGCGACCAGCATTGGGCAGTAGTGCCTGTTGATCAAAGATTAGCTGGAGCCATAATAATGCATGTCAAAGTACTTCAAGAAAACAACCAACTTTCCACTTACCTAACATTATTCCGTTGATTCCCTCCTTTCATGGTGTAACTTTGACGAGGAATAAGCAATGAAAGATCAGAATTCACATCTTTAGTCACCGTAACTGATAAACTGGGTTCTTCATTCTCTGATACATCCCCATAGCTCATCACAACAGACAAGTGCAGACGGGACCCAACTTCAGATCCAGGTAAGGCTATTTGCATTATCTTACCAATCAAACCATTGATGTATTCTGTGTCATCTGCAGACATCTTGTCTTTATGACCATTTTCCCTTTCACCAGCTTCAATATGCACAAAAACTAAATCAAACTGGCTTGTCTCTAGTGTCTTCTCTTCTTCAAAACCAAGCAACTTCAGCAACACAGAGGCTGCAACATCAAGGGATGGTTCGGCAAGGGGATTATCATATTTAATCAACTTATTAAATTGAAACACAGTGAAACCAAGTTTGCTTCCAAAACACTGCAAACTTGAATTGTTTGTGATTATAGCAGCTTTCATTCCCATGAACCTGTAGTT
Source organism: Hamamelis virginiana (assembly GCA_017140935.1). Lineage (NCBI taxonomy): Eukaryota > Viridiplantae > Streptophyta > Magnoliopsida > Saxifragales > Hamamelidaceae > Hamamelis > Hamamelis virginiana. The sequence continues at coordinate 758,336 of JAESVK010001317.1, forward strand.
TGACAAAGAATCATGTTGGGTCATATGATCTCCACACAGATCTATGTGTATATATCATTGCTGACGGTACAAAAAAACAAAAAGAAATAATACCTTTCCGATATAGTTGGCATCAAGGACTTATTTTGACATTCTAATTTAGCAGGGTCTTCCCCACCCTGAAGAAACACGAAGAGCAGCTATTGTGTTATATTTTTGTCATGAAACCATGTTTTCAAACACATAAAATTTGTGTACCTCACCTTATTAAGGTAAGCTTCACCAGAATCCAGCAGTTGTGCTAACTCTCTAACTATTCTTTCATCCTCGTTTTCTGCAATCTAAAACCAAGTGAATCCCAAAAATTATAGATGAGACATGTAAAAAATAGTAATAATAATAATTTCCTTCCAGAGCAGATTAAGAGAAGTGCAACAATCTTTTCTTCTCAAAAGTAATCCATTACCAAAAATCAAAGAATATAAGGTTAATCGATAAGAGAATTCGGCTATGCAACACAGATTATTAATATGGAATGTTCAGATCTAGGGGAAGAGGATGAAAAGGAGAACCCATCAAGCAAAAAGATGTGGTATCTAAAGGTGAAACCGTGAAACAATAGTTTCTTCAACAGATAAATTGATGAATAATATTTCAAACCTCAAAACAACAAAATCATGGATGAAAAGGCCGTTGTAGTGTATATGAAATATAAAGAGATGATCAGTAGTATAAGAGAACTTCTTGTTGAGTGTGAGGGTGACAAAAAACAAAGATGTTGAGATAAACTAGTGGGAAGAAGAAAACACAAGAATAGGATTAGAAAAAACAAAAGAATAATCCCAATAAGTGAAAAATAAAATAATGCCCCATTGAGATTGCTCATGCATGATCAAAGAAGACTAGTGATGATGCTGATGTGAAGATACAAAATAGTATAGGCTATACAACATTCTACTTTGCTTTCAATCAATGCAACTTCAGAAATTACTAAGAACCCATCAGCTTATTCTATTGATCACCAAGACAATTAGAGGTTACTGTTGCTCTTTGATAGCATTCAGCACCATATAAACCGATGATACCCTGTGAAATTACTACACTGTTTGCATGTCAAACTGCTAATAGGTTGCATACACTAATAACCCTTTTGGGCACAGTTGCAAACCCTCAAAACATATTATATCACCGGTATCTATTGATAACTGAAAATTTCAAGTAGCCTGAGCTTTCATCTTCAATGAAATTTTTAGTTTTTTAGTTTTTTTTCTTTAAAAAAAATAAAAATAAATGCTTGAGCCCCGTTTGGTTGATGAGAAAACATGGGAAAATAATAAATAATAAAATCCACAAACCTCAAAGTTTTCATTGTTCGGGACCCCCAGGGGAAAAAAAAGTTAATAGAATTAGGCTTTAATAAACTGAGCTTAATACAGCTAGTTTGGCTTAGCTGAGGATTTTCATTTATTGTAACACCAAAAGGATAAAAAACACAAGATTAAAAATTTTATTTTCTTTCCAGTTTTATCGGGAAACAAACAGAAAATGAGAAGAAATTGGGAAAACCTGAAGGTGGGAAATGGGGGAGGGAGAAGAAGCCGCAACTGGAACGAGATGCGAGAGAGTGAAGATGGGTGTGAGTTGGGTTGATGTAAGGCACCAACCCATGTCCGTACAACACCAGTCCTCGGCTAGGTTTGTCCGCCATTTCTCTCTCTCTCTCTTCGCTCTTCGATCTCAGAAACGAGTTCCGGTAGCTTTTAGGTAATGCTATCACGCGATGTGGAGAACATTGTACACGTGACTTGCATTGGAGGTGATAACAGTAACTGCAAGGTGGATTCCGAGGTGAGATTATGTCGTTGGGATGGGCCTCTTGGTCCATAGTTGTTTCTGCTTTAGTGCTTTGTGCGATTGGGCCTTGGCTACCTTTCAAAACCCAGTCCAGCCCCAGTTTCCCCCATCAAAAAACAAGAAAAAAACAGGTATGCGTTTTTTTTGAAAATTCTAAAATTTAGATTTGGTTAGATTTATTGTCTTCCTATTATCTAATTTTTAAGGGCCTCTTTGGCAAATCAAAAATTTGGAGCAGACTAGTCCAAAACTCATTAGTTGTTTAGTTCAAACTAAAATCAATTTTAAGTAAAACTAGTTTTTAGTTATAACCTGTTTGTCAAAAATTTATTCCCATTTCAGATCATGAGCAGAAAATCATCCCAATTTACTAAAATTTTCAAGGATTCAACCATCCCTTCATCTCCCATTTCCTCTCTGACCCCAACACCGCCACCTCCATTGTCGACCTCCCCTTTCCCCAAAACATCACCAGAATCACAACATTGATAAGCTCCATGTCCCTGTTCGTCCTTTTTGCTAATTAAACCCAAAAATCTCCAAACAAACCTTAATCAGACCCTTGAATTAGACCTAAAAAATACATATATTTATATATATCCATGTATATATGGAGCTGGAGCAGTAGCAGTGGCGATGGCAGTGGCGGTATGGAGCAGTAGCAGTGGCAGTGGCGGTATGTCACCGCTCGAGATCCGGGTCTCCGTCAGGAACACGTCACTGCCGGGAATATAAACACCTTCGCCGGAAGGACCACCGTGAGGAGGAGAAGAAGAATCTTTACCTACCTTAGAAGAGAAGACATGGAGAGAGACGAAGCCAAGAGACGGTGACGGTTGCCTTTGTTTTCTCTGGTGGCCGGTGGCCGGTGGGGTTGTCTTTTCCGGTGGAAGGTGGACGGTGGCCGGTGGGTTGCTGCTTGGAGCTGCTGCTTCTTCGTTTTCCTCTCTCTCTCTCTCTCTCTCTCTCTCTGTGTTACAGATGTTGCTTTATTTCTTATTTGGTTTTTATGAAAACCAAGGGGAGAGGTGGAGTAGCTCTTAACGGATTTTGGGCTGAAATTAGGATAAAAGAAAACTAGATAGCAAGTGAGACGGAAGTTACCAAACATGGTTCAAGCATTTTGGGTTGATATTATGTCCGGTAGAACCGGTTCTAGCGGTTCCCAAACAGCCCCTAAGGGAAAATTACAGTTTGTTCCCATGTACTAGTGGTCAAAAAAACTTTGTGCTCATGTAATTATGATACATTGACCTCTATACTTTTAACATGTGATAGATTATACCATTCTTTTAGCTAGCCATTTATTTATGTGACTGAAAGTTGGTGGTACACATGTTTTTTTTTTATGCAGTATTTATCCTAAATTGCTTATGTATCTATAGCCATTTATTCATGATTTTTTTTCAATATATTTTAATTTTTATGAATTATTTTCTCCATACAGTAAATAAAATTCATAATAAATAAAATATGTTGAAAAAAATCACGAAACTTCACCGATATACTTGTAGGCACATTAGCAATGTAGAATAAATACTGCATATAAAAAAAAAAAAAAACAACTAGTCTAATATTATTTTCAGTCAAATAAACAAATTGCTAACCCATAAAATGGTGCAAAGTGTCATAAATCAATCCTACAGGGTCAATGTGTTACAATTGAAAGTATAGGGATACAAAGTATTTTTGACCAATAGAATAGAGAGTCAAATTGTAATTTTTCCTATTTTTAAATAAATTAGTCTCTAATTAATTTTTTTAAAAAAATAATATTTATATTTTATTTTCTATATAAAGTTGAACAAATTTATAACAAAAACCTTGGATTAGTGGTAAATTAAAAGCTAGTTTGACACATTTTTTAACTAGTCATATTTGCCAAATGATTCTAAAACAGTAAAAAAAAATAAAAAAAATGCAAGTGTAAGATATTTGGAGGTCTTTTCATCATTCATAAAATGGATATATCGGTCAATTTACTTATTAGCATTGATTGATTCTATAAGCTCAAATTTAATATTATTAATGAGATTTTAAGTACTATATACTATAGCTCATAGATTTTATCTTAACTCCACCCTGTATTGACATATATATATAGTGGAGATCTGTCCCACTTGTATATACCACTTTTCTATTCCCTTTCACGAAAGTCCATCTTAAAATTTTAAATACGAATATTTATTAAAAAATGGGATTTTCAAGGTGGACTTTCATGAGCGGGGACAAAAAAGGGGTACATAAAAGTAGGACAAAAGATCTCCACTCATTCTCATATATGATAGGCTCTCATGTGTCTCGTGAAGCAGGCTACATTTTAATATATATGTTGGGTCACGTTCCCCTAACACCCTATTTTGACACCTATATTTCCATCTCGTTTTCAAAACAATATTTATGATAAATATTCCGACGAACCGTCCGTTGGATTCAATACTTTTCTTATGCATATCATGTATACCAAAAATCATAGTGATCCAACGGTTAGATTTTAAAAATGTCATTTTGAAGAACTATTATTGTTTTTTTAATTATAAAATAATAGTTCTTCAAAATGATATTTTTAAAAAATAACCGTTGGATCACTCCGATTTTTTTCATACATAATATGCATAAGAAAAATATTGAATCCAATGGACGGTTCGTCAAAATATTTATCATAAATAGTGTTTTGAAAACGAGCTATAAATATAGGTGTCAAAATAGGGTGTAAAGGGAGCGTGACCCATACATGTTTGGACCGAACTCTGATTTATGTGTACCAAAATCCCAAACCTTCTCCGTTCATGCCTCGTGAGAATAACTTACAATTTGGACTCGGCAAATCAAGCACCATTTCATTACTAGAAGAAACAAAATAAAAATAATAATAAAATAAAATAAAAAGCCTACATATATATATATATATATATATATATAAGCGATGCTGTCAAGATATCCTTACGCTCCTTAGCTTAAAGACGTCCATTCTAAAAGCCTTAGGAATGATATTTTGAAAAACCGACTGTTGGATTAGATAATCTACTAATTACTATCATGTCTGCCAAAAATCATAGTAATCCAATAATTGGTTTTCAAAATACAGTCTGTGAAACGCTTTAACAGTATTTACCGTTGGATGTTGTCAAAGTTGTTTAAATATTTGTATTTATAAACCAACCATTAGATTACTGTGATTTTTGGCAGACATGACATACATATAAAAATTATTTAATCAAAAGGTCGATTTTTCAAAATTACCCCTCCCAGTGTAAGTGTCTTTACGATAAGAGTATAAAAACATACTAACAGGATCTGTTCTATATATATTGTGAAAATCATTTCTCTGGTTCCTGTACAAAACAGAAGCTTTAAATTAAGAGCATAAAAAATGAATGGGATGGGAATATGGGATGCTGAGGCCTTGAATTTGAAAGAGTACCAAGAGTGTTGCAGCTGCATGTTTCTGCATGGTCTTTCTTAATTAATTGCGCGCTTTGAAGAAATAGCAGCAACTTTAATTGCGTCTCCACTCTCCAGCCGGGATATATATATATATATATATAATGCTGCTTGAATAGCTAGTAATTTAAAAACTGAAACTTAATTCGAAACACTCTTTCAAGGACTAATCAGTGGGTAAAAAGGGCTTCAGATTCTGAGTCTGCGACTTGTGTGTTGAAAACAAAACTTGGAAATCTTGTTGGGATGTCCCTGGAGGATGAAATAATTCATTATAAATTAACCCATCATCAAGGTATAGTAATGAAAATAATTCCTCTAAATGAGAGAGAGAGAGAGAGGGAGAAGGGAAGTGGGTGGCATACTTCAAATAAGGAAGAGTCATGTTGTTCAAGAGGGTCGGGTGTCGCACCACAAAAGCCTTCCATTTTTCTTTATTGATTTTGCCATCCTTATCAGCATCAGCATCAGCGAATGTCTGCCGGGAGAATCAAAATCCTGTTAGTATATATAAGAGGGCCTTAATAGTAAAAGTTATTTTTGGTCATTTTTATTTTTATTTTTCACTAAATTACAGTAAAATGTTTGGGAATTTGCATGCTTAAAAGTGTTCCAATGAGCTCTATTTTGACTCTCTCTCTCTCTCTCTCTCTCTCTCTCTCCTTATAACTAAGTACAAATCACAGTATATTTTGTGTCTTGGAGGAAAATAGTTGGAGGTAAAAGTTGAGCTAAATTTCACTCAAATTATATCTGAAGTTATTTTTGGATGGAAAAATGCATGAGATGCCATTGTCAAAAATTTCGCATTAGCATCCAAATAGGTTACTCCAATGGTGTGTCATTGGTGCTATATCATAATTTTCCTTCAAAAATGTGGAAAATACAAAAATACTGCATTAATGCATTGGAGCACATAGGTGCCAAAATTTGGAATTGATGTCATTTGGTTCCATTTAGGGTACCAAATTATTGGCACATCAAATGACATGAATGCATTGGACATGAAGAAGCTATAAAGATGGACAATACTTACCTCCTCACCGATGCTCTTCCTCACCTCCATTTGTATCCCGTCATGTGTTATAATTAATTTTAAAATGTATGAGAACATGAACACAAATGCGTGAGCATATGACAACATCAATATATATTCATATATATAAAGATATAAATATATGGACACATGAACGTGTATTCATAATAATATAAATATAGGGATGCATGCATAGCTAGAATTTGTTCTTCTTTGATTATTTGAACATATAGTACATTGTGATTTGTGAATAAAAGTAAGAAGAAACTTCCTCCTCAAGGTGAGTGAGGAGTGACGAGGAAAGTATTTTTCATTAAAGATTACTTTATTTTAATAAAAGAAAGAAAATTCTTATTTGGGTACCGTACGGCCCTTACCTTATCAATGATAGTCTCGAGCAGTTCATCTGATAGAATTGTATCAGATTCCATCAAAATTGCAATTACCATTCGCTTAACCTAAAATCAATCAAACTTTAGAGTATAATTGTCTAAGACCTTATTTGGATTAGCTTTGTACGTACACTTTTAAAGAACTATCTCTTTACATATCTCTTTAGAATTAGAATCAAAGCATCCTTCACAAATCAAAATTTTCATACTAGAAATCATTTTGGTAGAAGCTAGAGGGGCTAGATTTTTTACCAACCATCTCATCAACCCTCGAGTCATCAAGAAGTTATTATCAGCTCCATCTCTCAGATCTAGTGGCATTTCGAATTCCAAAAATAATTTTAAACAAAACTAACCAAACAAGCCTTAAATGAAATAATATTTAAAGGATTAATGCAAAGGATAGTTATAGAAATATTTATGAAAATTAAAATCTATAATAGATAGATTTATAGAAGATAGATTTAGTTCAAAAAGATAGGTTATTAACTATTCAACAACATTAGTTGACACAATTAGATTTTGGCGATTGTTTGCTAAGAAATCAATATTTAGAATAAAGTGTACTCACTTCATCTCGCTCAATAAATCCAGTTTGTCTTAGATCATACAACCTAAATGCAACTGCAAGAAATCAAAAAGAAACACAGATGGATAGATGAGTAATATCCATGAATTGTATCTTTATTTTAGAGTAATGCTATACATGGTTACAATGAATCTCTACGAGTATCACTACAAGAAGGAAATGATGATAGTTTTAAAAAATCATTAATATATGGGTAGTTTAAAAAATTCACAACATTTCTTTCTTCTGGTGTTACTTTATAACCATGCATAGTATTTTTCCTTTATTTGATTGCATGAACCAATTAAATGACCACCTTATGAAGCCTTACAGTCTATTTTGTCTTCCATGGGGGTATAAGGATGAAAAACACTGAGTGCATGGACAAATTCATCAAATTCAATGACGCCATTTTTCTTTTCATCAAAAAGATCAAAAACCTAGAAAAGTGAAGGCAATGGGTGAATGAATGCATTTTATTTAAAAATCAATGAAATTAATGCTGCTTGAAAACAAAGAACTCACAAAATAATGAAAAAATTAACAAGAGAAACTGTTAGAATGCATTTAATTAATTACCCTGTCCAATAAGAGATTCTCGCTGGATGGAGTCTTAAACAATGCTATTCGAAGTTCTTCCTACAAGATGATGAACATTGAACAATATATAAGCATACACCCAGCACCCTTATGTATAATTACCAAAAAGAGAAACGAGATTACATGGAAAGATATTTATAAATGTTAACAAGGACGAAAGATGATCAACTAATAGCATTGGGTTTTTTTTTTTTTAATAAAAAAAAAAATCAGAAATTTGCAGTACAAATTGACATAATTAATTCATAATACATGAAACGTACTCTCTTTCTCAATATATTTTATTTATCACGAATTTGATTTATTGTATGGAAAAATTAATTCATAAAAATTAAAATATATTGAAAAAAAAAATATGAAAATTCACTAATATGCTTATAAATGTTATAGCAATTTATATTTACGATAAATACATGCAAAAATAATAAGTCTAACACCATTTTCTTGTCAAAAAATCAAATGGATAACTAAAAGAAGGGTGCAAATTAAGTGTCGCAAATCAAAATTATAGAGGGTCAATGTGTTCGAATTAAAACAACATAGATACAGGTTGTAAATTAGTAATAGTTGAGAGGATCAAACTATAATTCTTCCTAAAATTATTTGAGCTAGAATTCTACGTACATGGAGCTTAAATTCACATACTCAAGGTACTGAAAACTAACCCACTACCTTCTCCAACTTCACCTTGCTCTCAAATTACTCCACTCTCTCTTTAGGCAAGAATAATCTTCTTGTCACCTTATCATCATACATGAAGACTATTCTCTAACAATACCCACTAACCTCTCTAACAATACCCACACGTAATTAAGTTTCTTAATTTGCACGTAAACAGCTTGTGGTTTCTGTTTTTTAAATATAATTATAGTTTAACTCCTGCAAGCGCCCTCTTACACAGGGCACGGAATTTCCATTGACAGAACTTTAGAATATATTTATAAAAAATAAAAAAATAAAGTATCAATTCTCCTAAAAAATTTACAATACCTTGTGAATTGAGCCATCGTCAATAATCAAACTACTTAACTTCTTAAACAGCTCATACAATGCCTCCAATTCATTAACAGTAACTGCAACATTATCAATACCACGACCATTTAAATCTCAATGAATCAAAATCAGATTTGAAACAACAATTTAAACTATCTTTATATTTATACTGAAAAATTGCATTCTCAATTTCTCACATGTGAGGATCAAAGAAATTCATTTTTATTTGAGTAATACTATACACTGCTGTAACTAATCGCTGTAAATATTATTCCTTAAAAAAAAATGAATGCAGTTATGAAAATTCAAAATATTTCTTTCGAATGGCATTTTCAATTGTGTATGAGAGAAAAAATTACATTGAGATTCGTGAGCGAGTCGAGTGAGCTCTCGGAGATCGTACCGGCATTTCTTGGGGTGGTGGTGGCGGCCGCAGCAACTGGCGACAGCGAAGAACGGAGCTTCAATTATGGCTAGGAATGCATAACAGATCCGCTCGCCTATTGTCCTAGACCACCAACTCTGTCATAACCAATCGATTAAAAGATTAAATGGATGAAATTACAGGTTTCGAAATGAGAAGAAGAATGCGTAATAATATATATAAATATATATAACTGAGGAATTGCTCATAGAATTCATTGTACTCTAGCTGCAACAACTGATCGATCACAGCTTCACTCTCACCGATATTCTCTCTCTAAAACACTGCATTGGAGAGGGAGGAGAACTGAGAAGACGGAGAATTAAATATATATATATACACACTAACACACACGAGCGCTTTATCATCCTAAAGCTATGTGGTGGTGACAAACTGCTAAACAGTGGCGGGATGGGTGAGTAAATAGTATGCAGGCAGGGGAGGAAGTCGTCACAGGAACAAGACTCGTATAAGGAATTCCTTTGGTTTTGTCAAAGTGAGAGAGATTATATGGGTACGTATGATGTTTATGGGGCAAAATTTTCAAATAATAATGCTAAATCAACATGATGATATTATAGAATATTCCTTTGCTTTCTAGTCTAATCCTGTGTTTAAGTTCCTAGCCAAGTTGATTGATTAAAAGAGAGATTGGATCCACTTAACTGTACTGCTGATAGACTGATAAGGACAAGAGCGGTGAGTGGAGAGTAAATCTGTGAAGGAGACATAGCAGCAATTGAGTAATTAGGGCATCTTGGTCCAAATTGGATGGATTAAGCATGGGACTTAATAAACAGATGTTAATGTCAATAAATACTATGATTCACGCTTCATAAATTCGGTACAGGCCTTTGGAATATACATCAGATTAGCCTATTCTCAATTTAACGTTTTGCATGATTCAACTTGGGAGCCTCTATTCGTGCTCCTTTGTTTCCCTTCCGCGCTCCTACCATCATTATAAAGAGGCAATTTTATAATTTTGCTTTTATAATCAAAAAGTTTCATTTTAATAGAAAGTTCAGTCACTTTCGTAGGTATTTTGTAAAATCGACCGTACCACTTTTCTGAATTTCATGGCTGCAAAAAATCACGGTAATTCACCAGTTGGTTTTTTAAGCAACTGATTGCAAAATTGTGATATTTCGAAGAACAAAAAAAATACAATTTTTCATTACGATATTTTTCAAAAAGATGAGTATCTGATCTAACGGTTAGTTTTTCAAAATATGATCTACAACTGGCCTATGAAAAACTGTATTTTTTTTATTCTATAAAATATCATAATTTTGCAATCACTGCTTTCAAAAATTATTGTTGGATCATTGTGATTTTTTACAGTCATGACATTCATAAAAAAGGTATTTTATCTGATAGTCGGTTTTTTTAAATATATTCTACAAATGACCCTACGGAAGTACACTTTATATTAAAATGAAGTTTTTTTGTTACAAGGACAAAATTGAAAATTTGTCTTTTTATAAAAATGATGGGAGCGTGGAAGGAAAATGAGGGCCTTCACCTTTTATTAAGATTATCCAATTAAATAGTTTTCTCATTCATATTATGCATACTAAATTTATTTAATTCATGAACTCACATTTTTTTATATTAATAAAAGAACTCGTGTTTATGAAATTAATAGCTCATACTCTTCAATCAATTTCTACAAATACAAATAATTAAATTATTCATAATTTAACTATAAATAAATAAATTATTCACAGTACATATATTATTAACTAAATACAGGGCTATGGTTGTTGGTAACTCGACTCTATACCAGCTAGTATGGTATATATTAGTAGTTTCATTTGATTGTATTATCTAAATATAAGATATTTAAATCTTTAAATACTTATCTTCTTGCTAGTTGCTAATGTCTCCATCCCCTTCACCTAAATCTGGTAAATTATTCTCCCTCTCTCTTCCTTCTGTTCTTTCTTTCTCCTGTGATTCTTTTTTTTATTTTCTGCAACATAGCTTTTCTCCATACGTTCTTTTTTCTTTTTTTGTTCCTTTTTTTTTTTTTGGTAAATGCTTTTCTCTATACGTTCCTCTAGCATAAAGCCTAAATCTGGCTCTGGCTACGGCTCCAAGGTAAGTAAGCTATCCCAATCTTGAAATGAGACGTGAGAATACAAGAATCTGCCACGTACAAAGACAAAAGGAGAAGGAAAGAAAATTGCTTCCGCCGGGGAGGGGGGAGTGAGAAGAAAAGCAGAATAAAAGAATCAAACATACGTGTTTATGAACAGGAGAGAGAAGGGAAAAGATGAAGAAAGAGGGAAAAGAATTTACTGGATTTAGGTGAAGAAGACATATTTTGAAACCTTCTCAATATCAAGGTCGATCCCAGCCTCAGGAGTAAATAATTAAATTTCAGTATCGACAGATATATCGATGGTACCAAAACATAGATATATCGACAAATATATTGATCATATTAAAAATATCGATATCGATTTAAAGATATGATGTATATAATATCGATAAAGATACATAAATCTGATGTATATAATATCGATAAAGCTATATAAATCTAATGTCTTATCGATACCCTCAGATATATGGAAATATCATAGATATATCGAGAATAACGGTGCTATTTTATTCCATGCTCAAGAGTCAAGGTGATGGGTATAGTAATGTTAATAGTTCTGCGTAAATATGGAAAACAATTTCCATGTTGGAGATTTGAAATCAATCCCACTTTTATCATGAGTGAGATAAGGTTTCATCAAGGGCGAAGCAAGGATTTTGTGTGTGATGGCAAAATTTTTTCTTTTTCACTAATAGAAACTTACCTTTACCCTAAACATCCCTTAATATTAATATATAGGCATTATTTCATTTTGCAATATGTATGGTTTCATTTTGATGAAAATTAACATCAAATATGTTATAAGCAGAAAATTTCATCAAGTGTGAAAACACAGTTTTAACTTTTAACTTTGTCGCGTGATTATCACAAACATTTCAAATGAACCATAACTAATAGGAAACACAATTTGTAGTATAAATTCTTTTAAAATGTTGAAGTAAGTGGTTGCCTTTAATGTTGTTTTGCGAATGATACAATGGAGGCAAATTTAAAAATTCTTGAAATTTTTCAACATTTTAAACTAATCCTAGTCGTTTTTGAAATTTGGGTGGGGGCAAGTGTCCCCACTGTGTCTCCTCCAGTGTTCATGGGAAACTGGGAAAAAATGGGTTATCCCATTGTATAGCTTGTAAGTCCAAATTAACTTCTCTAAAATTAAAAAAATTAAAAGTGTGAAAGTCCTTATCTATAATTTATGTAAAACAATTTGCATTTTAAATGATTTTAGATTGCCCACCAAAACATGTGTAAATCTTTATTTTGCATATCCTCGACTTTCAATGACCCTTTTTACATTGAAATATGCAAATTAAACCTTAAATAAGGAAGGTGTTCATTGCTTAATATTATTTAGTTTCATTTTTCAACATTATAAACTAATCCTAGTCGTTTTTGAAACTTGGGTGGGGGCAAGTGTTTAATATTATTTTCATTTTTCACCATAAATCATGTTAAACTCTTCCTCAAGCATCAAACAAAATAAATGAATACACTCCAACAATTTCTCTCTCTATGTCACACACGCAGACATTTTTCTCTTTCATCTCTTGTCGCGGAGTAAACCCAAAGCAAGTAGATTAGTACTAACTTAAACCACTTGATGGATGACAAGAGTTGGTGATTACTACCAGCTTTCATTTACAAATAGTTTCGAGATTCCGTAATGAGTTTGGCCTTCTGTTTAAGAGGAAAAAAATTTATCCATTCATGCTGATTTTGACAAGTGACAACACATCTTGTGGAGTTTTGTAGAAGTTGGAAATAGCTAGAAAGAAGAGAGACGTGCAATTTAACCGGTGAGGATAAGTCAGAATGTAGACAATGCGCCACACACAATCAATGAATGCTTGATTTTACCCAGAAAAAAATATTACACGAGGGAACAAAATTAAGGCCAAATTCAAAGCAACAAGGCTACAAAAATATATTACAAAAATCATTTCTCCAGCTACTATACTAAACAGAAGCTCTGAATTAGAGTATGCGAAATGAATGGGATGCTTACTGCAGTTGAGATCTCGGATTCAAGCCTTGCTTGCATTGAAGAAATAGCAGCAACTTTGCGTCTCCATCCAGGATGCAAGAATGCAAGGATTAAAACTTTTCTGGAACTTTCAAATCCGGAGAAGTAGAAATTCCAAACAAAACTGAAGCTTTGAAGCACTGTTTTTAAGGATTCCCTTGGGTTTCAGATTCTCAGTCTTCGACTTCAGTGTTGAAAACAAAACTTGGAAATGTTGTCGTGATGTCCCTGGAGAATGAAAAAAATTGTAAGGCAAGCGGGAGTTTAGTAAATGAAGAATTTTAGGGTCACGAAAATAGTAAGATAGTGCAAGGGTGAAACTGGTTCAAGGAAATGAAAGTGGAGCCAGGAATGGGATTTCAAATGGAGGCTTCCACTTCCAACTCTCCTGTTTAAGCACAGCACTTAATATATTTGAAAGTTCAACAAAAATTTAAGATATGGATTTGGGTTATAAAGGGAAAAACATTAAAATCAAAAATATGAGAGAGAGAGAGAGAGAGAAAGAGATCCTAAAAATGGGCATTTGAGGGTGGTGAAAACTAAGAGCACAACCAGTAGCACCAACTTGTTATCACCACCACCACCAAAAACAGCATTAACAGGACCAACACCATTCATCACTTCTCAATAGCTAATACCTTAACACCACCACCACCATCACCTTGCCATTAATTTGAACCATCACCGCCAAGTCACTACTCCTAACTTCCAAAACTCCACCACCGCAGCCGCTACTACAACCACCACCTCCTATTGGAATCTTAACTCACTCAAACAATAAATTTTAATTCTATATATTTCAAATTATTAAATCACCATTATTTTGATTAGATATCCCGGGCCATTTCCAATTCTCTAAATCAAAGGCACCCTAAAATAAACAACTTTTCATAAGATTGTGGAAAATTCCATTGATCATGATTAAATTTACTACTACATCTATCCCAACAAAAACCGATCATCTTTCCTTCTTTAGCTATCCCAAAATGTTTGTTCATTTTGAAAAATCAAGACATGGACTTTGCTTACTGTCCCACAACACCCTTTGATATAATTAGCATCTCCTTAATGCATGCGTCTTCTAAAAGTGATAAATCGTTGTGGGACAGAGGCATTACGGGATTCGTAATCACTGAGATATATCTACTCTCATTTGAGATGACTGGTGAAAGGATAAGAACAGCGTTGATGTCTATCTCTTCGTGTGTGTGTGCAAGAGAGAGAGAGAGAGAGAGATGACATTGGAATTAGAAGCATACTTCAAATATGGAAGAGTCATGTTCTTCAAGATGGTCGGGTGTCTCAACACAAAAGCCTTCCATTCTTCTTTATTGATTTTACCATCCCTATCAGCATCAGCATCAGCAAATGTCTGCCAGAAAAATGAGGATCCATAAAATATGCCATAAAAATGACTTGAGAATCAAAAAGCTTTCATTCGGATAAACCCTTGCCTTATCAATGATAGACTCAAGAAGTTCATCTGACAGAGTCATGTCAGATTCCATCAAAATAGCAATTACCATTTGCTTAACCTGAAATCAATCAGATTTTTTACCATAAATGACTAAACAGAATAATATTTAAAGGAATGTGAAGACTTAATAGGAAAATATAGATACACAAATATAATAACTGCTATAATACTAATCGAATTTAACTAAATGGGCTTCAACAGAAAATACATCCCAAAAACATGACTTTTGCTAGAGTTATTTGATTATCAATACAATTTGATTTATAATTTGTTACTATAGAGGAAGCATGAGGACGGACAAACTAAAGTTAGAGGAACATGACTAGGGAGAAAAGAAACTTGAGTAATCTGAAGGTATAAAATTTTATCTTTCAAATTCCAATCCACAAATTCAGTTGATCAAAAAGCTTCGTAACTCAGAAATAATAAGAATAAATATGTATATATATGAGTCGACAGTCTAGCAACACAAGTATTTGACTGTTGAAGTAAAGTCCTAGAAACCCATGCTCTTTCTTTATTCAAAGGAACTAAATCCATCTTATAATTCACATATTCATGTTTTGTTGAAAACAACACAACCAC
>JAESVK010001317.1:776905-792260 GCA_017140935.1 Hamamelis virginiana
CCCTCCTACCACCCCCCCTCTCCCCCCCCCTCCCCCCCCTCCCCCCCCCTCCCCCCCCCCCCCCCCCCCCCCCCCCCCCCCCCCCCCCCCCCCCCCCCCCCCCCCCCCCCCCCCCCCCCCGCGCCCCGTGCATTTAACGGGAACTTGTTCGAGGAATTCATTCTCCTCCGCAACGACTCATCACAACTTCTCTCTCTTCGTGCACTCAACGAGGAATTGTTTGTAGAATTCATTATCGTCTGCAAAGACTCATCACAGCTTCTCCCTCTGCGATTTCTCTTTCTAAAACTCTTCGATGGAGAGAGAATGAAACGGAGAGCAAAATGGCGATGAAATGGGTTGAAACTTTCGGAAACTCAGATGCCTCTCTACGTAAACGAGCGCCATTTGCTATTCTAAAGCTACGGGGTTGTGACAAACAGCATAGACTTTTTCTTGAAAAAATTTAAGGGACTTCCCCATAAGGTATGACTACAACGAGTGACAAATGTTATGAATTTTTTAAATTATTCATTTGTAATTTTTTAAAATATCCTCATTTATTTTTTATAGTGATTCGTTGTAAAAATATAAAGCATTACTCATATTTATATATTTTTTAAATATACAAAAATAGATATTCTATTATACTACTGTATAGCATTTGAGATGTGGTCCAAAATTTTATTCTTGTATTATTATGTTTTTTTCTTTATTGATATTTTTGGTCAGCACTTCAATCCTAATTCTCAACTTATGTCTTAATTTATGTGACTATCAACTTATTTCCAATAAAAAGTTTGAGAAAAAATAAATAAATCGATTTTCAAGTTATGTGTGATAGTAAAAAAAAGGGTTTTATACCAATAGACCCTTGGTATAAGAGTGTTGTACCAATAAGCCCCTGCCTTTTTTTATGATACTTGTATCTGTGAAAGTTTATTAAAATAGACAAAAATACCCTTTCATTAACAGGATATTATCCAATATTATCCACTATTATTAGAAAATCAACTTAACAGAATATTATTCAATATTATCTCCATGAATAAAGGAATATTTCAAATATTGAAACTCATTTACAAAGAAAAGTTAATCCTAATCAACTTCCCTAAAATCAAGGGATTATATCATTAACAGGATATTATCCAATATTATCAGAAAATCAACTTAACAGAATATTATTCAATATTATTTCCATGAATCAAGGAATATTTCAAATATTGAAACTCATTTACAAATGAAAGTCCATCCTAATCAACTTCCCTAAAATCAAGGGATTATATCAAGATAAACTTAAATCATATATATACATGACTCTGTTTGGGCCGAGTCAAAACATATGACTCATTGTGAACTTATTGTTCTACATTTGGCAAATTCTTTACACATTAATCTGAGTCATGCCTCATTGTGGGCGTGACTCTTTATATAAAAGACTATTGAGTATAAATTGACACATTGTGGGAGTGATTTTTAAGTTTGAACCATAACCCAAAGTCGTGACTCATTGTGAGTGTGATTTTTAAGTTTGAAAAATTACACAGAGTCATGAATCATTGTGGGCGTGCTTAGACCATATTGGACCATTGCACAGAGTCGTGACTCTGTGTGGACGTGCTTATTAATCTTGGATCAATGCACAGAGTCATGACTCTATGTGAGCGTGACACATTGTTAGTCTGACACAGTATAAGGAAAGGAAAATATAATATGGGATTTTTCAAAAAGTTGACATAATATTAGATTTTGGGAGTGATTTTTAGATTGAGTCGTGTATATACAGTTGTGTAATAGTTGGGTTTAGACCTTTATTGTATTTAAAATTGAAAATTAACAAAGCTGAATTACAGAGATACATGTATCTCTGTAAACGTCTCAACCCATTTACTTTCAAAAAAATACAATAATATGAGCAGCATATACACACACAACCCATTGCATAGCTAAAAAAGGGCATTAAACAAAAAAATATATATATAAAAAAATAATAATAATAAGAAACCAAACCTTTACGTTGGATAGAGTTCAAGATTAAAAAAGAATCACTTACTTCCTATATCCTGTAGCAATGGGGAAACACCAGTCACCAGCGATAGCATAAACAAAATGAAAGCCATTCAATGGTTTTGGCAATGAAACGTTGTTCTAAATACAATACTGACTAAACTTTATCTCAATTCAAATTCAAATACACTCGGTTAGGATTTTCTTCCAATAAAATATCTTGATAAAAATAACTCACGTTAATTATCTTAGATAATACATTAAAAACAGAAATCTAGCTGAAAATAATGAAGGGTATATTAGACAAATCATAATTATTATTTTAATTCAAATTTCGCCTAGAGGGACTTATCGGTATAGGATCTTATCATTTGGACTTGTTGATAATAAAAACTGTTTTCAGGGATCTTTGGATCATTTTCCCTAAAAAAAAATTATCTAGTTAACATAAGAGCATCTTCAATGCCCCTCACTTTTGCACAGCGTTTTGCATCAAGTTGATGAGCTGCCCTCAAGCCACGTGAAACTTATTTCATGTTTTACTTACACATTTTAAAATTGTATAGACATGCACCCAATGCACACTTTGTAACCTACGTGTTAGATGACGTGGGTTGATGACGTGGGTCCAATGTATCCTCTGTCAATTGATGAACTGAATAAAAAAATAATAAAGTAAGCAAACTCACCCTCTATACTACTCGCTGCAGTTAACAGGCACAGTAAAGTCTCACAATTTTGAAGGGTATAAAATAAATCCATTTGAGCGGTTAAGGGTCTCTAATTTTTGAAGTCTGACACTAACACACTGTTTAAAGTGTACATTGCGGATGCTTTAAGTACATAATAGTATATATTCACATAGAAAAATATTTTTATGTTGGATACCTCATTTTAACTAAAATCAGCTAAGACCTTTGAGCCATTGGATTGAATCTTGAGATGAATCATGCATTAAGTGAATGAGAATCCAATGACTTGTGTTCTTAGCTGATTTTAGTTAAAATGTGGTATAGCTGATAAGATTGGGACTCTATTTACATATTACATAAATTGTGACACGAGTTATTTGAGTATTATAATATTAAATAAATAAAAAACAAAGTATACCTAATAGAGAGATAATACAAAATTACTGTATTAATACTTTCAAAATGAGATATAGATTTTTGGGCCTATTTTGAAAATTTGAAACCTGTGGGATTTATGCTGTTATATAAGAAGAGGAGTCTTGGTGTCCTCACATTTTTTTTACCAAAAAAAACTCTTATAAACCGAAATGATCCAGATAGCATATGATTATATAAGTTTATGTAAGCATGACGCCCATAGATAATTGTGAAATGTATATTTCCAAAAACTAACCGTTGGATCGTATATTATACTTATGCATGTCATGTATGTCCAAAATTACAGTGATCGAATAATCAGTTTATTGGAAATGTCACTGAGAAAAACTGTGACAGTTTTCAGCAGTCCAGTTTTTCATAACTATATTTTGAAATTCTAACATTGGATCAATGTGATTTTTGGCTTGCAAGACATCCATAAGTACACTATCTAATACAACGGTCAATTTTTCAAATTATGCATCCCATAATTATCTCTGGCTTCATGCTTACAAAACTTATGTAAGTGTATGCTGACTATATCTCTATGAAAAACAATATTTACTGTTACTAAAATGACATGTGTAGTTTTCACTGTACCCATGACTTTTCTCCTATTTTCTCAATTTCATGGTAATTCTAATTTCTATATAAATCAACTTATAATTACTCTTGAAATAATTTTTTTTTTTTTTTATGTATTTATACCTTATTATATCGAACTAATTTATGAAAAAACTCCATTAACAAAAACAATAATAAAATAAGAACTAATGCCAAACTTTAATATTTATTAAATAACCACTGAAGGCTGAAGCATATCGTCTGTCACTTTACCACTTAAGCCAAAACATTTATAATATTTCCGCCCTGTGATTAATATAAAATTTTATATAACCATAATGAGGAAACTTGTTGAGTTTAAAATGAAGAGGCGTACATGATTGTGTTTTTAAATGGTGGTTGCGTGTAAAGCTGTTCGTTAAAATTAAGATAAATCCGATGAAGTGTGAGCCATTGATCAAGGGTCCCGTGACCCATTGTCTTTTGAATTTTCTGAGTTTTTTTTTAAAATGGCCTTTTAAAAAAAAAATATATGGGGGAGTGGCCTCCAAAAAAAATATTTGGGAGAGTGGCCCTCAGACCAGGTCAAAGCAATAAACCGCTGTTTGTAACAGCGGTTCTTAAATTTTCAAAATGAACCGCTGTTTGAAACAGCGGTTATTTATGATGCCTCGTCGGTCTGCAGATCCCTGCTTGGGTCAAATAATCTTTTCCATGATCCCAATTCGTCCCCTCCTTCTCTTTCTTCCCTTTCCCTTCTCTCTCACTCTCCCACTCTCTCTCTATATTCAGTCAAATAATCAAGCAAATTAGTGGAGAAGGTCAGAAGGCATGGGATCCCACGCAACAAATTAAGATATTACCTGATCTGCTCCAACAAACCATTTCCCCTACTTGGGTCATCCACCATGTCAAAAGTCTTGGTGAGAAATGCTGGAGGGCGACGAATTGGGATCATGGAAAAGATTCCCTTTCCTTGGAGGAGCACTCTTTCCATTGATAGACACCATGGGAAGACACAAGCTTCTTGATCAGCTTGGGAAGACACAAGCTTCTTGCTTTCCCTTTTTTTTAAAGTCCCTTTTTCATGTCTGCCATTAAAGGCCTTAGTAGTCCCCTTCTAGAGCTTCTTTTGTTTGGCTTTGCATGTCTTCTTTCTAAATCTTGCATCATCCCTTTTGCCATTGATAACTGGAGATGGAGAGAAGCAGCCAGGAGCTAACGTGAGATACACAGCAACAGCAAGTCAGCAAGGCATTTTTATTTTTTTATTATTTTTTTATATACAAAAAGCTGTGGACTGAAATCGGAATAGACAAACCACTGCTTTGATGCATTTACATATGCAGACTTGCTTATGGAGTCATGTATGCTCAATCTGAAGTTTCTCATGGACTTTTGCTTCCCTCTCTAAAGGGAGGGATTGAGGTATGGGTTTGCAGTTTCTTTTCCCATTTTCTATATTTTCACGGAAACGTTTATCTTGATGGGTATGTATGGGAAAGTGGTTTAGATTTTGTTTACTATTTTCCCTGTTTTGTTTGGGGTGTGGGATTTTTTTTTGGCTGGTTTGATTAAGGTGTGAAGGACGGCTGGGTTTGATTGCCTGTGTCTATGTAAAACCGCTGTTTCAAACAACGGTTCTTTAATTAAGTCAAAAACCGCTGTTTCTAACAGCGGTTTATGTCCTTTGACTAGTCAGAGGGCCACTCTCCAAAATATTTTTTTTGGAGGGCCACTCTCCCATATATATTTTTTTTAAAGGCCATTTTAAAAAAAAACTCGAATTTTCTATTAGACAATGGGATAAGAATTCTTTTCATAATGATCAGTCGATTCTATTCTTCTTAATTAAGTTTCTTCATTTATTTTATTTAATATAATTAATGTGCTAGTCGACACGCCACCATCTCAAAAAATTATTTGTCAACTAACGTGAAGTTGCAGTACGAGGGAATTTGTTACAGTACGAGGAAATTATCCAAAATTCACAATAAATTGACGAATTTTCTTCATAAATTGAATTTGCATCTACAAACGCATCAGTTTAGTGCAAAAAAAAAATAATAATAAAAAAAATAGAGAAGAACGAAGCAAAATAATCTACTGCAAAACCATCCTTGATTCATCTGAAACTAATCTAATTAAATTTCCTCCTAATCTAATGCCAAGCCAACGTATAAATATTTTCTTAAATTCAGTTCATAAACACATTTATTCATAAATTCGAATTCATAACAAAACACAATAATTATTCAAATATATTTCAAATGCTAATCATAAGTTTCAAAAGTTAGATTACAATTCACAATCATTTGATCTTGTATCGATCTAACTGTACACAATATGACCTAAAGGTCCAAACATACGACCCGAAGGTCCTACGGTGCATCGGATAAACCCACTAGTATCATTGAATACTTCAATTCATATCAAATAATCATTGAACCTTTGAAAACATTAAGGTTGAAAATTCGGGATATTACATAATCATCAATTTTATCAAAAGAAAAAAAAAAATTATCGATAAATAAATAAATAAAAAAGAAAAGATTTAATAGAGAATGAGTGATGGGTATAGTAGAAAGTGATTAATAGTTCTAAGAGTGTGGTGTTCTGTGCTGGTGTCCCTGTGGAGGTTAAAGAGAACATAAAAAGCATTCTGGGCATTAGAGAAGGAAGTCTGCCTGTTAATTATCTTGGGGTTCCCCTCATTTCCTCCAAACTCAAAGCAAGTGATTGTCAACCTCTTTTGGAAAAAATTGCCTCTCGCATTAATTCTTGGACAAACAAGAGATTATCTTATGCTGGTAGGTTACAACTTCTCACTTCTGTTCTTTTTGGGATCCAAGTTTATTGGTGTAATGTTTTTATCCTTCCCAAAAGTGTTATTAAGAAAATTGAGCAGCTTTTTAGTTCTTTTCTTTGGAAGTGGGAGGTCTCAAATGCTGTTGGAGCTAAAGTTAGTTGGTCTTCCATTTGTAATCCTAAGCAAGAAGGTGGTCTTGGTTTAAGAATAATTGAAGATTGAAATAGAGCTTCTATTGTAGAACATATTTGGAACTTATTTGCCTCTTCGGGATCCATTTGGGTGGCTTGGGTTGATAAGTATCTGCTTCGTGGGAGGAGTTTATGGAGTATAAAGGTACCTTCTGAATGTTCTTGGAGTTGGAGAAAGATTCTTAACTTGAGAGATTTTGCTAGACCCCTAATTATTCATAGGGTTGGTAATGGTATGAACACCTTTCTTTGGCATGATCAATGGTTACCTTGTGGTCCTATCTCTAAACATTTTGGTAACCGAGCTATTTATGATTCTGGTATCTCTAACCAAGCTAAGGTGAGTGATATAATAGCAGAGGGGAGTTGGAACTGGCCTGTTACAAATTCTCTGGACCTTATGGAGCTAAGACAGATTCAGTTGGGGATGCCTGATCCTAACTTGGCCTTTGAGGATAAGGTGGTATGGAAAGAGTCGAATAGTGGTTTGTTCTCTATAGCTTCTGCTTGGGATAAGATTAGAGGCCGGCTCTCCATTGTTGATTGGGGCAAATGTATATGGTTTTCTGATGCTATTAAAAGACATAGCTTCATTCTTTGGCTTGCAATTAAAAATAGGCTTAATACTTTGGGAAAACTTTTGCAATGGGGGATTGTGGACACTGCTACATGCATCTTCTGTAGGAAAAATATTGAAACAAGAGACCATCCGTTCTTTCAATGCCATTTCACTTCAAAAATCTGGTAGGAGATTCTTCTAAAATGCAGTATTCATCGCACTCCTAGATTTTGGGATAATGAGCTGATTTGGGCCATTTCTTCTCTCAAATGAAAGAAATTTCCTGTTTTAGTCAATAAATTGGGACTGGCTGCAACTATCTATCATATTTGGAGAGAGAGGAACCATCGTATTCATGAGAACGTGTACTCCTCGTATGATGCCATTATCCAGCGGATTATGTTTGATGTTAAATGCAGAGTCTGGAGCATTGAAAAAGTTGAGGACAACCTTAGGAACCGGGAGCTTTGTTTTAATTGGGGTTTCTCTGTTGATATCCTTAGTACTGGTTGACTTCTCTATTTGGTTCTTGATTGTGGGCTTTCTGGTCCTGCTGAGTTTTGGTTGCTATTGGTTGCTTATGCCCTGGCTGTAGGCTTTTTTGCGTGTTCTATGTTTTTATGTTGTTGTTTGTTGCTTGTGCCTGAGCTGTGGGCTTATTTGTTGTTGTTTTGTTGTGGTTGAGGCCTGTGTGTCTCTTAGGTTTGTTTCTGGTTGATTTTTTAGGCAGGTGTTCTCTGTTTTGTTCCTGTTTTAGGGGAGGTGCTGTCTGTTTTTCCTTTGATTTTTGTGGCATTTGGTTCTTTTCTCTGTTCTTTCGGGCTCTGCCCGTTTTGGATTAATAAATTCTTGCTTATCCCAAAAAAAAATAAAAAAAATAAAGAAAAAGAAAAAGAAGATGGATGGGAGAATCTTACTCACTTCCAATAATTTTACCGCTGAATCATCATTTGGCTAACGTGCTGTCTCCTCTTGCCAATTCAAATAAAAATAAGGAATAACACCACTGTTCAATGCTATCTAATCTTTCTAATTAGATTGTTCAATTTTATTTAATATTTTCTAAATTTTTCATCATAAACAAGTCAGTGATGTGATTTTCAACCTACCAAGATTTAACCAACACTGAAAAAAAGAAAAAAAGAAAAGAAAAGCCAAAAACAAACAAAAATCCCAACTCAAATTAAAACTAAATGGCAAAAAAAAAAAAAAAAAAGGCTCGGTTTGGTTGAACATTTTAAAAGAATTATTATTATTATTATTATTAAAAATAGCGATATTTGGTTTTTTAGGAAAAAATTTATTTAAATTTTTTTTCTTTTTTAAAATTAATAATGTATGATTTTTTAGTAAAAAAGTAAAAGAAAATTTAAAACTAATGTTTGATTTTTATTAGGAAATCAAATATTACTATTTAAAAAAAAAAAAAATCTTAAAAAATTGAACCAAACGACAAGAAAAAAAGCCACCCTTTCGGAGTACGGGCATCACCCGAATTTTACAAGAATCAACGGACAAATTATCTTAGCTTAGTGGATTAGGACCACCGGACAACATCCCCCAGTTTGTTTGTAAGGAAACTACGCGCTAGCGGACACATGGAGATTCAAATGCAAAGTTACTTAAAAAGTTTAGACCCTAGGAAACCCACCTTCATGTCGTTTTGGTAAGTGATAGTGCTTTAAATTTCACTCGTTTTTTATACGACATAGCCAGCTAACGTGTTGTCAGTGACACACCACTACGTTAGTGGACCACGTGGTGATTGTTTGAATAGAGAAGTAGAAACAGGGGTAAGTTACTTTTGGACAAGAAAAAACATAAGTTGTGTATTTGAATAAAAAGATAACAGTAGAAAAAGATATTTTTTATTTTTTTTTTTATTTTTGTGTATTTAATGTATAAAACAGCTAGGTGTATACTTCTCATAAAAGTACAAGTTGCTTTTAGTTAATAAAATCTACAAATGTCAACTTTGCATTTGAAGCATCAACTTCACTAAAAATTAATTCTCTCCATGTTCTAACCTTTAACATCCCCTTGAAGCATCAACTTATGGTTTACTAGTTTACTTATAATTTTATTATAATTAAGCTTTTTTTTTTTTTTTTTTGCCAAGTAGAAAAATAAAGTACTTTTCTGCAAGAGTAATAATGTCAATTCAAGATCACAAGCACGTTTTATCATATGCTATCCAAACAGACAGTAAAAATACTTTTAGAATACAATACTTTTTATCATATGTCAACAATACTTTGAAAATATAGTTTTCAAATACAACAAACTTTTTCTTAAATAGACTTTTGTTTTTGTTTTTGTTTTTTTTCCTACTTTAGCTTTAAAAGTATAAGTAGAAACTATCCTAAATGGGTCTTTAATGTATGAGTCGATATACAGTTATTATATCCATAAATATTCGTATCAGCACATGCTGACTTTTGAGAAGGTCGGCACGAAGCTTATATGGAATTGATAGATGCATATTTTGAAAAACCAACTGTTGGATTAGATACTATGCATATGGATGTCACGTCTACCAAAAATCACAATGATCCGACGTCGGCATCTCAAAATATAGATTGTAAAAAATTATGACGGTTGAAAACTGTGACAGTTTTTTTTAGTGACATATTTGAGAAACCGACCGTTGGATGACTATGATTTACATATGTATAGTACATATATAATCCAATGGTTAGTTATTCAAATTATACATCCCACAATTACTTATGAACTTCGATTTCATACTAAATTTCATGATAATAGAAACATTTGTAATCAACATTGTATATTAAAATATTTTTTATTTAAAAATAAAAATATGTTCATGTGGCACTATCGTATCAATTATCACATTATATGAAAAATAATTTAAAAGAGTAACATTTTTCTTGCATGAGACAAAAATAACTCTACCCCTTCAGCCCTTCTACAATCTCCGCGCTATAACTTGTGACACCTAAGATCTTATGTAATCTCAATTATCACATTAACATTTGATGATACTTATATATACCCGTCTCAAATCAAATTAAAGGAAAACAAATGGCTCAAATGGATCTCAAAGCTTGAAAGAAGATGATCGATAAACATGAAAGGATTCAACCAAGGCCGAAATATATATAGTTGATTAATTTGCTTGGGATGTAAGATTGATTAAAGTAAAAGCTACAATGAAGGCACCATCACTGGGTGTATCTACAATTTCTTTCTTATGTTATGATTGAGTATCGCACAAATTTCAAAATATTAAATGTACTATATATATTTTTTTAAGTTATCAGATATGCATGGTAGCCCAATATAAATGCACAAAAATAGAGATTGTATAATACTGAATGTTCAAAAATAGTTGTTCCAAAATTGTAATTCAAATGATACGACGGATGATCTAATACTTTATTTTTTTTAGTAAATTTCTTTTAATAATAAATAAAATATATAATTTATTTCAAATATTTTTTGGGATAGTTTGATGGTAAATTATGGGATAGGTAATTTAAAAAATTGACTATTGGATTAAATATTATGTATATGTACGTCAAGTATGTAAAAAATCTACAGTGATCCGATGATTAGTTTTTCATATATGTCATTGAGAAAAATTATGAAAATTTCTGACAATAATTTTTTTTTATTACCTGGATTTTGAGGTATTGCGAGACAGTGACATCAAATGGTCACGAATTTAGTCATTATTTTAAAATACACATCCTGCAATGAATTGAAAATTTTGTGCTACCTTTCGCAAAAGTTGACGTATTTGTACAGACTGATAAGGTATCAATGTTTTCTTTAATTTTTAGAGCTATCCAACGAGTTGAATCGAGCGTCTTACACATATGTGGAACCAAGTCCAAGCGCTGTGTTCGTCAATCGTCATACGCCCTGTCAATACTGAGTCATTGACTCGCGTTCAAAGCTCGGGATTTGAAAATTCAACAATCAACGTATCTTTGTGCCTTATCAACTCGTACTCAGATGAGTTCTTCCGAGTCAGACTCGGAATCTGGGACAGGACTTCGAAACGCTACCTTCACCTCTCTTATTCCTCACCATTAAACCTTCTCAATCTTGCTTTCGCTAATCATTCTCGATTCTCAAACCCTACAAATCGCTTTCGTATAATGTCTACAATTCCTTCGTCTTCAACCTCTATCACCGATGCCGAAACTCTTCGTCGAAACCGTATTCTCTCCAGTAAACTCTACTCCTATGTGCCTCAATCCAAGGTAATAATCTGATTGTGTGTGTGCGTGTGTGTTTTTTTTTTAAATTTTAAATTTTAAATTTTATTTACCGTTTGGTAGCTGAGAAAAATGAGGAAAAGTAGATTAAAGGAGAAAAAAAAAATTATGAATCTTATTTGAAGAGGAAAATAAACAAACTCAGCTAGATTAAGAAAAATAGTTCTATTATGCTTAGTTGAACGGAGGTTTTTGTTTTCTTCAAATTTATGATTTGTTTTCTCGTATATTTCTACATTTTCTCGGCAATCAAACATGAGAATTCATTCAAGTTATTGTTTTTATCGTGAATTATTCTTAACAATATACCTATCAGGTTCCTGTTACATACTCGACTTCGTACGATATTGGAGTTTGGTTGCTGGGAAAACTGAGAATAAGTAAATTAAAGAAGAGAAAAAAAAAATTATGAATCTTATTTGAAAATGAAAACAAACAAACTCAGCTAAATTAAGAGAAATAGTTCTATTATGCTTAGTTGAACGGAGGTTTTTGTTTTCTTCAAATTTATAATTTATTTTCTAGTATATTTCTACATTTTCTCGGCAATGAAACAAGAGAATTCATTCAAGTCTATTTAAATTTTTTATTTATTTTTTATTTTTTATCGTGAATTATTCTTAACAATATGCCTATCAGGTTCCTGTTATATACTCAACTTCCTACGATATTGGATTTTTTGGCCTGGAGAAGATGTAAGAGATTTTATCTTCCTATTGCTTCGAATTTTGAGGTTCAGTTATTTGTTACTATTTTATGTGATTTTATTATTTTTTCTGCCCAACCCTATTTCAATCAATCATGGAATTAGTATAGGGTTAATTGCATGCTGATAATTGTTATTGTATGAATGAATTAGAATTTAAAAGGAGGATTTGATTTCTGTAACAATTGTGGTAAATTTGATGTGTTACTATATATCATATATGTATAGCACGATCACAGTTGTCTAGGGCTAGTGGTGACTTATGACCACTATGGACTAGACAGCGTGGGTTTAAGAAAAAAACAAAGAGATAGAAAAAAGAAAAAAGAAAAAAGAAGAAGATTAGCACCAGGGTACTAGCTGCAGTCAACCCACCAAGCAGTGATAAAGAGATTTTAACGAGAAAACATGAAATTAATGGTCTGTTAGCACTCCTTTTATTTTAGTTTATTTTTATTTTTGGTTTTAATTTACCTCTTCTTACAGAAGAACAGTATACCATTGTTTGGGCACTAAGATGAATATAAAAATTTCAATGATCAGATTTGTTGCAAAGTAATTATTCCTAGGTGGCCGAATGGAACTGAGTTGGTAATATGAATATTTGCTTGGATTACATATGTAATTAATGTAGGCATCCATTTGATTCTTCTAAATGGGGTCGCATATGTGCGTTTCTCATCTCGGATGGTGTTTTGGACAAAAATTGCATTGTTGAGCCTCTGGAAGCTTCAAACAATGAT
Organism: Hamamelis virginiana; assembly: GCA_017140935.1. Classification (NCBI taxonomy): domain Eukaryota; kingdom Viridiplantae; phylum Streptophyta; class Magnoliopsida; order Saxifragales; family Hamamelidaceae; genus Hamamelis; species Hamamelis virginiana. Next base: position 789,820 of record JAESVK010001317.1, read on the forward strand.
CTTCTTGTGGTAAGTCACTAAAGTTCTTAAGAACATTCACCTATTCTTTTATCTTTCCCCTTTATGTTTATGTGAAGAGAAGTTTATGAGGCTTGCTTTTTCTGGCATGTATTCACAACTTAATAAATTATTATAAAAATTTGACCTATATGTCTAATGTCATAGTATATATTATGTGATTTCTATGTGGAGAAGTTTACGAGGCTTGCACTTTTTTTTTTTTTTTCCGTTGATACTTTTTGTGTTTAACATTACACTACTGTGTGTTGATGTGCATGCAAAGAAAAAGGACTCCTTTTTAGCTTGTCATTCTTCTTGAGACTAAGGTGCTATTGCGATTAATTGGTGGCTTTACTATATTCAACTATAGTCACTTAAGTAAGGAACCCTAAGTCTCTCATGATTGTTTGCCTCCCCAGCCTTGATCTTTCCTTGGAAGAACGAGAATAGGGCTGCTTGTCAGATGATGTTGTTGCCTTGTTGGTCGTATCGCATATATAGCTTGCTGATGTTAGCATTTGATATCCTAGACATTGCATTCTTTTTTATATTTTTTCCCCTCTTATTTTCAAATTTCCTGACTGATGCATTGCTTGAGATGAAAGAAATGGGCAAATAACAGATTTTTGGTTGATTTCTTAATGTGGAATGAATAGTAGAATATCTTTTGCTTCAATACCACTATGCATAAGTTTAACTCATTTCTTAGTAATGTTTAAACAGGTACACTCAGAATCATACTTGAATAGTCTAAAATTCAGTGCAAATGTTGCCTTTATAATTGAGGTAATGTGGAAATATTTTCCTTTTAGTGAGTGGAAGTATTTTCCTCTGCAAGCAATTATTTGGTCAGAAATTACTTTCATGGGGCCTTTAATTAACTTATGATGTCCCACAAATGGTCATTAAGGTGGGGTTGGAATTTCCTCGTTAAAAAAAAAACATTTGCTTTTGGTTTTATCCCTGTATATCATGAACCTTCTTCTTTGAATGTTTATAGCTTGAAATGAAATTCTCATGATACGAAAAACAAAATTTACTCATTCAATGCTATATAAAATACAATAAAATGACTTTGGTTTCATGAGTTGCCCATGGGCCCCCATTAAGTTCATACTAGGTGCTTGTAATATTCTGTTTTAGTTTCAGCTGATCAATAGGTAGTTCTGAACTATGTTTTTATTTATTCAAATATTTTTCTAATTCAGAAGTGCTATAATATATAGGTCCCCCCAGTCGCATTATTGCCCAATTGTCTTGTGCAGCTGAAAGTTCTTTACCCATTCCGCAAGCAGGTGAAAACATCAATTGTTTAGGATCTTATTTTTTTCATTCATTGTTTTAAGGGTTTTAAAAATTTACCCACTATTTTTATTGCAGGTCGGAGGAACCATTTTGGCAGCAAAGCTCGCAAAAGAGCGAGGATGGGCCATCAATGTTGGTGGAGGGTTCCATCACTGTTGTGGAGAAAAAGGAGGTGGATTTTGTGTTTATGCAGACATTTCTCTTTGCATACACTATGCCTTTGTCCATTTAAACATTTCAAGGTACCAATAATTGCAGCTTAGTCAAAACAGATGCGTCTTCTGCAATTATAAGTTGAGATGTAGGAATCTAAATTATCATCGTACCTTTTAAGCATGGGCTCTTGTCCTCATTAGCTGCGAAATTGTACAGGGTGATGATAGTTGATCTTGATGCACATCAGGGAAATGGCCATGAAATGGACTTTGCTAATGACAGTATGGTTACTTACCTGTCTTCATGGAAAGCATTATCTACCTGTCTTTAGGAATTCCACTGATAGTGTCTTTACTAACAGGACGAGTATATATTCTGGATATGTACAACCCTGAAATATATCCACATGTAAGTTGCCTATTACTCCACTGGTGCTCTAAATTCTTTTTTTTTTTGCAGTTATTTGTTGCTCAATACATAGTTTGTGGCTTTTGTTTGCTTTTATATTGATCTAATAAGATTAATATCCCAGTTTGGTATTTATTTTGACTATTCCTGTCTTTAAAAAAAAAAAGGATTATGAAGCAAGGAGATACATTGATCAGAAGGTTGAAGTAGTGGTAAGCTGTCAGCATTTCATTGGTAAACTTGGACTGTACCTGCTCTTGTTCTTGCCCTAATATGACATTTGCTTTTTCCTATATTTCACCAGAGTGGGACCACAACAAATGAGTACTTGAAGAAATTAGATAAAGCACTAGAGGTATATATTTTGGATCATATCCTTTCATTTCCGGCAAGATTGATTCAATTCAATTTGAATTAAGTCTTCATACAAGCCTCCTTGGGGAATTATAGGCCAGTAATTCTAACATTGCTATGTTACAGCAATGTTACAATTGGCCAATAATCAATTTTATTTATTTAAAGCATATATTTATGTATGTATGTATATGCAGCTATATGTATAAACACGGGGG
>JAESVK010001317.1:792360-846653 GCA_017140935.1 Hamamelis virginiana
GGTTGGTTTGAAATAGCTTCTCACGTATAACCTAGAGAAGTTTCATGAATGATGTCTTCTGGATTGCAACTTGCAATTTATGACCCTTTCAGTTCTCCTTCACAATTATTTTGTGAACTTCTTTCACATTTACTCCTAACTGTAAATGCAAGAATCATAGAATTTGGTATTGGAGTGTGAGTTATCTTTCAGTTGTGATTAATTCTATCTAAGGTATCGATGTGTGGTGGGACACTAAGAATTTTTTAATTTAAATATTAGGATGCTGAGCGTATGTTTAATCCTGAGCTGGTGGTTTACAATGCTGGCACTGATATCTTAGATGGAGATCCATTGGGCAGGTTGAAGGTAATTTTATCTTTGAATATGTTTGGTCGTGGAGAAAGACTTGCTCTTTTAATTTCATTTGCCTGGTAATTTTTTTCTTTATTCACAGTTTCATACTTTTAATGTCTAAGAATGACTCATTATTCTGAAAATTCAAACTGAGTTGTCTCCTGTTTTATGTTTTTACTTCACTTTTGTTGCCATTAACTTATTATCAGTTTATCACAATTATTGTTACTTTGAACTTTATTTGTTTGTGTTTTGTGTTATAATTTACATTCTATTAATGATGTAGAGTCGTTCCCACAGCAAAACTTTTACCTTTTAGCTTTGCTTGTAGTAATAGGGACAAGATAATATTTCACTTCAGATTAAAATGCCATATTGTATGTTGGTTGGCATAAAAAAATATATATAGCAACTGGATATTATTTAATGTGCTTATACTGGCTTCTGCAGATCAGTCCTGATGGGATAACCAGCAGAGATGAGAAGGTTTTCAGGTTTGTTCGTGAGAGGAACATCCCTGTTGTAATGCTCACATCAGGTTCAGTGAACTTCAAAACTTCTATGATGCCTTTTCTGTGTATTGTAAGATTTGAGTTTTCTTTTTCTTTTTCTTATCAGCCAAGTGCTCTGGGACCTAGGGGAAAACTGCCTCTTTTCAGCAAAGACGCTATTGATCCTCTCATCTCTTCATTCTCTATATGTTGCTATGTACTTTTGTGCATGTCAATCTGGAGGACCAAGTGTTATACCTCTAGATTACCACCTTCACTGGGCCACATCCAAAAATTTATGCGATTATTTTACCTCCTCAACAACCCCATTTAGTTGCAAAACATGTCCCAAGTTCCTAACAAGAAAATTGCAAGCCAAATATTGGATGAGGAAAATTTTCATGCTTTTTGGATTAGATGAAGTCATCCACTTCTTGTGTGTATAGCGCATTGGACCTACAATGGTCTTGGTGTTTTCAACATCGGCATCTTTCTTTAGGTATTTAAAGGAGTAATTATCGAGTCAACCAACTGGGGGGGCTGCACAGGGTTCACTGTGCTGTAGGAAGGGGAGCATTGTTTTGCCGCCTTCTGTTATTGCTCTCTCTCTGCTGCATCCACAAAGCGCACTTCTGTTATATATGAAGTCCTGTGCCATGATTTGTCTGCAATCCCACATCACCCCATATAGGAACTTCATGGGTGATCTGATTACATTTCTTTCCGCAGCAAAATTTCTTTAAAGGAAAATTTAACCTAGCCTAACTTTTCCGTTTCAGGTGGTTATATGAAGTCCAGTGCCAGGGTTATAGCAGATTCTATAAAAAACCTTTCACAGAAAGGCTTGATTTCTATGCGAAGGTCATCATAGCTTCAGTGAGTTTCTTTAACTACCTCAAGGTCAGGGCACAGGTTTAAGGATTTAAGTTCACATGTTTCAAACTTATTGCTTAATCATGATGCATAATGTTAGTCATTATGAATATTAGTCATTATGCATAATGTTGTAAAAATTTGTATAAATTATAAACTGAGAAAATGAAAATAAAAGAGGAATATATGTATTAAGAGCTGCAGTGTAATAAATATACGAGGTTTTTTATTTATTAGTATCTGAGGTCTCCGGAGAGACGAACTGTGTGAGTAATGGTTGCTTGATTTGTAATATTAAATCAACAGGGCCTACTTTGCTCTTTTTTTTTTTGGCTAGATTAGTTGGGGCAGCATTCATGATACAAATTAATTACACCCTAATGATCTGTGGAATGTGGATGTGCAACTCTAACCATCAGCTAAGTGAAAGGGTAGAACTAAAATCATGTTGACCATTTCATAATGATTACAGGTTATCATTAGGTTGAGATAATTACGATATATGCATGAATGCAAATCTAATATGTCAAAATTGTGTCTTGCTACATGTTGCACAGCTTTAATTATGATCTATAATTTGGTTTCAGAGTCTATACGAGCTCTCCTTTTTTCTTTTGAAAACCAAAGAATTCTTAATTATTTTAGTCATATAGTAACTTTATGCACTTTTTCATTTTGCCCAAGCAACGAGGTGTCGGAGCCTGACTAATCCATGCTCCCTACACAAGGCCACCGCTCCATGAACTACTCCTGGCTAATTTTATGCACATTTAGACTAGAGAAAAAAAAAACGAGGAAAGGGAGGAGCTAGGGGGGGGGGGGGAGGGGGAGATACAATTTTTGGAAAGTATATTTAGACCATTTTCTCTCCTCCTTGCAACTTGCCAATAACCTCTATCAAAACCCATATAATAGAAGAAGAAGAATAAAAAAAATCAACCATACTCTCAAATGTGAAAAAATAAAGATAGCGCCATCAAAACCCATATAGAAGAAGAAGAAGAAGGAAAAAAAAAACCAATCATACTCAAATGTGAAAAAATAAAGATAGCGCTTTAACACATAAATGCCCCTCGCACGATTGTAACTGGGAATCATAGTTCCCGTTGTTTACACACAATAAATGATAATAGACGCAGTCGAAGGCAAAAAGGCAAATTGCGGAAGCGGAAGGCACTCCAATAAAATGGAAGAAAGTCTGTAATAAGAATTAGTCATTGGATATTTGGATCAGTTGCAATAGCCTCCTCTCTCTCTCTATTTAGATTCATAAGAAAGTCTACTGGCTTATGAGCTATATAATAAGGATAGAACTCCCCGTTTAGAGGTTGCTGCCACAATTCTAAAGATGATGTAGCCATTGCAGGGAAGGAAGGGGAATTTAAAAAAAAAAAAAAAAAAAGAAATTTGAAAAGGAAAAAGAAAAAACTACAACTGCAAGGATAGGAGGAGAACGAAAGAGAAATAAATAAAAACCACTGCAGTTTGTTAGCAGCTTCATGAAGAGGCTACAGTGGATAGCAACTTCAACTATTAATTTTTTGGGATATTTGGCCACAGGTCCTAATTTACAATGTTTTAAAATCCGGATCGTTCATCAAATCGAAAAAGTTACTGGATTAAGGGTCAACCGGTTCAACCGGGTTGAACCATGACGTCATAAATATATTATTTATTTATTAAAATAAAAGCTGTAAATGATTCAAAATATATATATATTTTAAAATATTTGTGCAATCAATTCATATATTTGAATTTATGTGCAGTCATCAAAATTGAAAATTACTATTGATCAATCTTTATTATATATATTTTTTAAAATGCAAGATAACAATATTGTATTATTAAATTAGGTGCTTGGGTTTCTTTTTTCTATTTGGGATTTTTTTTAGATTAATTTGCATTTTTAGCTTTCTTGGCTTTAAGAGATTTTAAAAAGGTGGGAGCTATTTAAGTCATTTTAGCACTAAAATAAAAAAAAATAAAAAAAACCAGTTCTTTTAACCGGGTTTTGCAAAAGAGAGCGGTTTTTAAATTGAATGAGATTTTGTTGGTTAAACCAACCGAAGAAGTGACCGGTTCCCGGTTCAACCGGTCGGATCGGTCTGGATTTGATAACATTGCTATTTCAAAGGCAAATCATGCATAAAGTCCTCCTATAAGATTTATTTTTCTAAAAGTCCCATTTTAAAAAAAAATTATTGGCTAAGGTCCTATTTTTTAAAAATCCACACTTTTTGGGACAGAATTACCCTCATCCATTTGATCACCTCTTCATCTTCGTGACTTCATGACTTCATTCTTCTACAGAGAGAGAAAGAGAGAAGAAGAGAGAGAAAGCAACGACAAGATGTCCCTGCCGGGAACCTTCATCCTAGTTTTCAGTTCCCAGTGGTGACCTCCATTACAGCACCCTCTTCTTATTTTTCTTCTTCTCCTCCTCCTCCTCTTCCCATAGTCCAGCCATGGTGCATCTCCTTTGCACCCATATTGTCAGCAATCGTTTCGGCGAGCTTGAGATCTCCGACGACTTTGACCCAAACTCCAACCAGATCTGCAATCTGCACCTATAAACCTATAAATCAAAGGCGGTGGTAGATGGAGTGCCATGGCTTTTGCAACTCTTCCACAAACAGTTGTTGATCCACCATTTTCCAGATTTGTTCCGTTGCCGTGTTGCAAATCCACCATTGTTGCGAACTTTAACAGAAATAGGAAGAGAGATAATGACCTCCGATCCAGTAATCCCCACGCATGCCAGTGCCGTTACCGTGCAGCAGTAAATGAAGTTCGTGTCTTGGAGAGTGAGATGCTTCACCATATCAAGCAGCAAGGACTGAATATCACTCCTCAAATCCCCATTGTAACTCAGCTGCTCCCTAATGAAGTAGGAATCACTTGTAACCGACATTTTTTTTTTATTCTCTGCTAAAGATTCACCTCAGCAAGTGTAGAAAGCCTAATTATTTCTTTTAATTTTTTTTTCCGTGCACCGATTTGTATGTTTTTTTGAACTAATTTTTGTTTGGTTGCTTGGAAAATGTAAAAAAAAGAAAGATTTATTTTTAGTTTACTTTTTGGTTGTTGGTTGCTTGGAAAATGTAGGAAAAGAAAGATTATTTTTTGTTTGGTTGTTGGGAAAATATAGAAAGAAGAAAGAATTATTTTTTTCTCGGTGTAGTGAAATGCGTTTCTGGCACAGTAAAATATTTTTTCTGGCGTAGTGAACTCAGGATTGGAGGTAGAGATAATATTAAAGGTTGTCAGGATGGAGGGGTATTTTTATCCTATTCATATCAAAATAAATTTTTTAAGAAAACTTTTGGAATGAAAATCTTGTAAATAATGATTTTTCATGAATTTTTCCTAAGTGTTTTTCTTAAAAGTATTGAAGATTTTTTTTTTTTTTTTTTTTTTTTTTTTTTTTTTCTCGTCGAGGGTTAGATTTAATCTGACAATTTTGAATGCATGTTAAAAATCCCGCATTTGAATGGAAGTGCTGAAGAAATCTAGGTATAGTTTTTTGTCCAAAGAAAACTTTGGGAATCCCAGGACTGCACTTGTCCATAACGTATCCAGTGCAGGGGAGTTCACGGTAACCAATATTTAGTAACTAGTCTTCGTTGAACTTCAGAAAAATGGACGAATGATTATTTGCAGGCCAGCCACGTGGAAGACCCGCATGCTCTCATTAATTATCTAACAATTAATCCCGTTAGTCCGTTCCCTCAACGAGACCGGCGCGACAGCGCCACCTAAATGCGAAACCAAAATTGAATTAAAGTACCTTTTACAAATGCTACAACCATCTCCAATCATAAACTCAAACTCAAACTTAAATTGAGTTAATAGGAACTTTCCAATCACTTACTCAAATTTTTACTCAAATTTGAGTAAAAGCCCTAGAAACTCATTTCTCCAAAGCTTATTCACAGATCTACAGGGGAGGGAGACAAAGGGAGAGGGAGAGAGAGGGAGAGAGGGGCCTTTACCGGGAAGAAACAAGGGACTGGTTCGTCGGGAAGCAATCTTAACGGCTATTTCTGCAGACAGCGAGCAACAGGGACTGGTTCGCGGGGAGGGAAGGGACTTCATCGAGAAGAAGGAAAGGGGCTCCAACGATCATATTTTCTTGACTCAAAAATTTGAGTTAAAACTTAATTTGAGTTTAAGTTTGAATAAAACTCAATTTGAATTTGAGTTTGAGTCAGGATTGGAGAAATTTTTTTGAGATTTTTTATTTAATTTTAAATTTGAATTTGAGTTTAAGTCAGGATCGGAGATACTCAAAATGGGACGATGAAATCAATGTCGGCTTGCTAACCTCCGCCATTTACTTAAATTCTCTCTCCTCCTCGCTCTTGATTCTCTCGTTGCTGTTTCTGCATCTCCGCTTTGTCTCTCCTATCTTTCTCCGAGAAAATTCTCTCTCTGCATTCCTCTTCGTTTGCTCTCTTTACTTCCTCGTCTCTCTCTCTCTCTCTCTACTTTCTCACAAAATTTTTACTCCATCTCTCTCTCATTTTCCCACTCGTTTAGTTTGCCTCTTTTATCTCTCTACTTTCTCTGAATATTTTCTCTCTCCTCTCTGTTTCTCATTTTCCACTCGTTTATTCTTCCTCTCTCTCTCTCTCTCTCGCTCTATTTCTCTACTGTTTGTGAACAGCGACACACCAATACTTCTTCTCTCCACAAAGATACTGTCTCAACCTGCGCCGGTCTGAGTATCCGGTGTTGCTTCCCTTCAATGAGGAGATCTTCACATTTTCAACTGTTCCTCTTCATCTCTCTTCTTCTCTGTTTTTCTTCACATCCTTCCTTCTCACACTCTCTTCTCGCTACTGAGTCGGATCGGTTTGAAGCTACGATTACCACTGAATCAAATGTCTCTAGCTCTACATTGAAAGAAGACAGCTTAGCTGATATGATCGATCGAGCACTGGAGAAAGAGTTCACTGAGAATGATCAAAGCGAAGGTTCGTAGATCTGAGTTCTTTGTTTAAGACTTTTAGGCTTTGTGCGTCTGTGCTGTATTGGTTAAATTAGGGCTTATGTTATCCTCCGTTTGGTTGCTGAAAAAATGTAGGAAAAGAAAAGAGGAGGAAGTTTGACATATTAAATTTTCCATTATCTTTATGCCTAAAAGTTACGACAAGTTTAATTCAAATATTCAATTAAATATTACAATTATTTAGATGAGTTAAGTTCAGTTTTTCATTCTCATTTTCTCGGCGACCGAACAATAGATGAATGCTCTGTTTGGTTACTGAGAAAAGGTAGGGAAATAAAAGAACTTACGAATTTACAATTTTTGAATCCGTGATTTATCATTCTTTGCGGCTCGAGAAAACGGAAAGCTCCACTCAACTGAGCGTCTGAGCCTAATATGATTATTTGGCATTGTTAAAGTGTTTTCAAGAACGGCTTTTTAGAAAATTACTGAAAACGACCCTTTTTCCGGGGACATCAAAAGATCCTTTTTTTTGCAATTTTTAAAACTTAAGCCCTTTGCCAATGACTTACTGGCATAGTGGCTTGTATCTTCATTCTCCTATGAGGTTTCGGCTTTGACCAATCGGAAGTGCATTGATACCCATTTGTTAGAGTTGGGCAGGGTAGTTTTCTATCATTTGACAAAAAAGGAAAAGAAAAGAAAAGAAAAAGCCTGAAGCCTTTTGATGAATGAAAGTCAAAAAATAGTGAGTTCTCAAAATTTATTCATCAAATGAAAACCATTTTTGAGTCACAAACCAGCAAGGCCCTTGTTTTACCTTTTCTTTCTTTTTTTTTTTTTTTTTTTTTTTGGTAAGCTTCTTTGGTTCTCTCAGCAACCAAATGGAGAATAAATGTGCTTTTTTCTTTTTAAATTTCTTTTGATTTTGCATTTTCCATGTTGGTTAGCTGATTAATTTGCATATTAGGGTTTATATCTGACTGTTATTGGACGGGTGGCTAATTGTGAATAGTCAGCAACTGTGTTATTTCCCATTGCTTGTTGTGTTTATTTTATTTTTGTTGAGATAATACTTTGTTTGCCTAATCTTTTACCCAAAAATACTTTACATCCTTCAACTATTTTTTCAAACACATATCCTCCTATAGTTTTCATCATGTGTCATTAAGTACCCCTTCTTTTGTGATTATAAATTCTAACAGGAAATAGACAGGTGCTGCCCAAGTGACTAGTTTAGCATTAGAGAGATGCTTAGTGTCATGTGAGGAAACTTTAAGGATGCAAAGTGTTTGGAAAAATAGTTGATGGGGTGCAAAGTGTTTTTGTGTTAAAGTATAGGAGGCCAAAGTGTAATTTTCCCCCTCTCTCTCTCTTTTCCCAAAGTGTATTGGATATCACTCTTTTTTTTTCTTTTTTCATCTAATATTATTTTAGTTCTTTTGGGGATATAGCTTCATAATTTAAATACTTAAATAAGGGTGAATTTGGATGTCCCATGAAAATGGAATTGTTTCATACATGTGATTTCCAATACAAATCCATTGAAAGACATTGTTTTGTGAAATCCAAAAACTTATAATAGAATGTTAGTTGTCTTTAATGGTTTTTTTCTAGAGGGAGCTGCTCCTTTAAATCCAATGTAAACCACAATGAAATCATTCGTTTCCATTGGGCATCCAAATATGAGATGTGCTAGTAGTATTGTTTTTTTGTTGTCTTCAACTCTTATGCTTATATTGATCTTCCACAAGAAAATTTGTTCCAAGAGTTGATACACCTCCCTAATTTTTAAATTTAGTTTAATTTTGTATTTCCTATCAGCAGCAGCTGATGTTGGCAGCTTCAACAACAGTGTTGCTGGACAACAGGTTGGTGGCACCATTTTCTTTGGAATTCTCAAACAACTTCTTTATAATTATGGAGGGATGAATGCATTGCAATAATGAGAGAGAGATACATTGTATCATAAAGAGCAAGAGGATAAGGCATTCATTCCTCATATAGTAATTAGATATATTTTTTAGGTTTTTTTGTTGTAACAGAATTATCTCTCACACTAAGTCTTCTGTTTTCCCCCTTAATGATTTCATCAAGACTCAAGAGTCAATTTGTAGCTTGAAGCTTTTGCTTAATGTATCTTCTTTACATGTTTGTGTTCATCAGGCAGTTTTGGAAACTGTAGCTAGAGTTAAGCCCAAGAAAAATGAGACGAAAGAGGAGAAGTATATGCTTATTTCATATAAATCACTAGATTATGTTGATGGTTTTCACTCCAACAAGAACAATGAACATTGACATTATGTGATAAGTTTTGCTTCATTATTTGGAAGTTATGTTCCTCTCACATCTTTTTGGCTCCTACTTTAGGTCGTTTCAATTTCAAGATGTTTTCAATTTGGATAATGACAATGGTGCAGAGGATACCCCTACATTGATTGATCGAAAGGTACTTGCTTCATTGAAAGCTTTTACCCAGTTCATATTTATCATTAGAGTTGCGTTCTTATGAATGTGTGATGGTTGTGGTGTATTTCCAGGACAATGTCTTTATCATATCTAATTTTAAATCGAAATACCCAATACTACAGTTGGACTTAAGGTAAACTAACCAATTTTTATAGTTTAATCAAAATATTTTTACCAGTCTACTCATAAGCTGATCCGAACTTTTCAAATTATTGATTTTGTAGACTGATATCAGATCTGGTAGTTGTCATTGTGTCTGCAACTTGTGGTGGCATTGCCTTTGCTTTTGCTGGACAACCGGTCTGATCACTATTTCGATTTAAGTTTAGTTCATGATGACCTGCAGTGTCAGGTTCTGGTTTAAGCATACTGATTCTATGATATTTTTATTACTCATACTGAAATCCACAGGTTATTACTGGATATTTGTTAGCAGGATCTGTTGTTGGACCGGGTGGGTTGAGCTTCATCAGTGAAATGGTGCAGGTGCGTCGCTTTTGTTTTTACAAAGATGTAACCTATTCATTGTTAAATTAGTTTCTCTAGAATTCTTATAGATGATGGTTAGTTAGCTCTTTATTGCACGGGACTGTTGTGATCAAGTAATCCCTAAATACATGACATAGTGACTAATTAATCAGGTCAAACAACTTTTTAAATATTTTTTCCAATTATCATCTCTTACAATCTTATTAAGTTATTTCATCATGGTGGGTCCTTTAAAGTTCAGCTAATTGCTACCTATGATCTTTGTCATTCTTGTTGCATTTTAAAACTTTTGGTTATTCATTTCAAATATGCTTTTCTATGGGAATTTAAACAAAATTTTGTCTTGAAATTTGGTTTCCTAATGATTTGTGGGCATCAAATACAAATTCTTCCATCAAATACAAATTCTTCCATTATCAAATGATTGACTTCTTTTATACAAATTGTTAGCGACTTAAGATGACGATTTCTACAAGTTTTTATATTTTTTGGTTGATGGTTTATGACAGCATAATTTTTTTTCCCCTGAATCATCTAATTATTTGAGGATCATATTCCTTTTTATTGTCATGGCATGTATTCTGGTTTTGTTTGTGTTCACATTGAAATGAGATTTGATATATTTTCTTTACTCATATAGTTTCACATGTCACATATATAGGTTGAAACAGTGGCTCAGTTTGGTGTAATTTTTCTTCTTTTTGCATTGGGCCTGGAGTTTTCCATGTCAAAGGTTGGGCTGTGCTCTTACAGCTGCTTCATTATTTTCCCCTTTGTGTATTTTCGGAAAGTGTCATTATATTTTTTTAATTATGTTTCAAAGTTCACCCTTTTATTGTAGCTACGAGTTGTTCGAGCGGTTGCTGTTCTAGGAGGCCTGCTCCAAATTTTCCTATTTATGTGCCTATGTGGAATTACAGCCTCGGTATGTTTACTAAATCTGACAGAACTTTGATGTAAGGTTGTGTTGTTGTTGCTAAACACTTATTTAAGTGTGAAGAATATTTTGGTCTAAGGTTGCGCCATTTATCTAATTCAATCAAAAGGAATCAGTGTTCTAAAATATACATGGTCATGACTCACAAATAATATGATAACCGACTAGGAGAAGATAGGAAGGTCATAGATAAATTTGACCAGCAAAAATATACTTCCTTTTCCCCATTTAGAACTTTATGATAACTTTCTTTTGTCAAATAGACTGTTACACAATCCTTGCCGTTGGCTTTATGGGGCCTGCATCCACCCTGTTACTTGAGACGCCCTCTGCTAGCACGGGGCAAGTGTAGGTTGGACTAGTTGCCTTCACCTGTCGATGCTGTATGGACAGCATTGCAAAGCACCTTATATTGGTAGGCCACTTAGTGCTGGGCTCTGTGCTGCCCTTTAAAAGATGAGTTGCACCTTTTCCTAAGAGCTTGAGCTTTTAGGAGAAGTGGTTAGCACCCGATCCAACATTTTCCATTCTCAATGTTGCAGTGCTGATGTATGCAACTGGATGCTATTTGCAGTTATGTGGTGGTAATCCTTCAGAGGGGGTATTTGTTGGTGCATTCCTTTCCATGTCCTCAACAGCAGTGGTAACCATTTATGTGGATCTGTTTTACAGACACATGCTTTTAGATGTAAATACTTGGTTGTGAAATGCTCATGGATCCCATTGTTCGGGCCACAGGTATTGAAGTTTTTGATGGAAAGAAACAGTACTAGTGCCCTTCATGGCCAAGTTACCATTGGCACCCTTATTCTGCAGGTATATGGTTCTACTCCTATTCCTTCCATGGATTCCACTTAACTCATAAGTGCTATGTTACTACTTTCTGGCTTTCAAAGTATCAATGTAAACAGTGAAATTCTTTTTCAATTACTGTGGTTCTTTTCTTGTTTATTACATGGGGGGTCCTGAGTTCTAGTTCTTTGCCAACCAGGACTGTGCAGTGGGTTTGCTGTTTGCTCTGCTTCCTGTTCTGGGTGGAACTTCTGGTGTCCTTCAAGGAGTTGTATCCATGACTAAATCGTAAGTAAACACCCCACCCCCTTCCTTCTCGTTTCCTGAATATTTCTTAAATTAAGCGAAAACCCATGCATCCAATTCACTTTGTGTGTAGTTTTGTACATTGATTATATGTGCTTTGCTTGAATAGCCTTGAAAGTATACGTTCAAGAATTTGGCCTCGTAACCATTGCTTTTAATGGCATGTGAGGCTGACCATGATCAGATTTAGCTCTCTTTTATTTATCTATTTATTATTATTATTTTAGATTTAAATCCTCTATTGCTTGCATAATAAGTTTTGGCATTGTATGTGGAACATTGGCCTCGTCACTTCCATCCTTTGCAATCTGAAAAAGGCTAAATTAATTTCTTATTAAAGAAAACATGCATATAAGAAAGGAAATTTGGGAGTATTATACCAGAATTTGTGCTGCCTTTCTGACCTGTCCAAGACAGTTACTTCATTCATTGAGAGGTGTCCATACAACATTGCTCATTCCTTTACATTTAAACCATGCCTTGTTCACATATTCACCTTATAAAACATTGCTTACAACTCATAGATGTATGAGTATCAAAGTCATCTGTCTAATTGAACATACTAATTCTTCTTTTAACCAGGTTGGTGGTGTTGGTTTTATTTTTAGCTGTTTTGTCAATCTTATCCCGTACTTGTGTACCTTGGTTCCTGAAGCTGATGATAAGCTTATCATTGCAGGTATTGATTTTTTAATCATAAACTAGAATCACCAATGAAAGATGTTCTGCATTTGGATTGCTTAATATGTGCATGCATGTTTGCTAGATGGTTAACTTGGATATGTTTTTCATCAGAACTTTATCTGTGCAGACCAATGAACTCTATCAACTGGCAGCTGTGGCATTCTGCTTACTTGTAGCTTGGGTTCGTTTCATTTTCCATCTCTTGATATGTCTGGATTTCTTGCTATAGCTTTGAGATGATTATTTTGTTTCATATTCATAATAATTATTGGCATCTTTTTTTCTTTTGCTTGCTAGGTTTCTTCCAGTTTGTGTTTCTTTCATCTTCAAAGAAACCATCATTAAATCAATATATTTATCCATACTTTTTCATGGGTTGTCTTTAGAACATCTGCAGCACTGAACTGCAAAGTCAGGGTTTGGAGCTGAACTTAAATGTTTGATTACTGCATCATAAGCATGAAATCGGGTGTTTCAATCAAGCTCATAGATCAAAATAAGTATGTTTGTTTTCCTTTGTCCGGATAGAGAGCATATATATTCTATTTGTTTTTCCTGAAATATATATTGGTTGGTGTAACATGGACACATGCTGGTGCTGGTGTCCAAAATATTGATATTCGAAACTTTTGTGGACACAGGGCTGTAAAATAATTGGAGTAGCTCGAGCTCGGCTCGTCTTAAACCCACTCAAACCCGTTTGTTAATCTGAACAAGCAAAATTCGAACACTAATTAAAAGCTCGAGCCTAGCTTGAGCAAGGTTGTGCTCTGCTCAAAGAGGTTGTGAACATGGCATAATAAATATTTTATTAACATTTTATAAACATTAAAACTGTTCATGTATGTGATGCTAAAGGAAAATGTGCATATGACAGCGGGTGAGGTCATCCTCCAATCAAAATCTTTATTTGCTTGGAGATATTAGTCAGTCAAAAAGTAAGCTGTGTGCAATGATATTCTATATTTGATATTAGTCAGAACACATGCAGTAAAGGTGCTTTTATCCTTTCTTTCTCTGAAGCTGTTGGTTTCCAGAATGATGTAAAGTAACGAATAAAAAGCTTGTGCTCCTTTAAAGTAATGACTGTTGAGCCGAACTGAGCCAATTCCAATCTCCACTGTTAAAGTTGGAGCGGAGCTCGAACTTAGCTGGTCAAATTTTATCAAGCTCGAGCTGAGCTTGAACTAAACCATACATTACTGAGCTCAGCTTAAGCAGCCAAATACTTGGCTTGGTTCCGTTCATTAACAGGCCTATGGATACATAGATGTGCTAAGTCTGACACGGCATAAAAAGCAAAATTAGGAGTAACCTTAAGAAGATATTGGTTGTTGTAGAAATTCTTAAATTTGGTGTATTTTCTTACTTTATTAAAAAGCTCTCATGGGTCATATCTTTGATTTTATCCCATCAGACTATACTTAGATCCCTTAGCATTTTGATCCTATATTGTGTACAGTTCTTCATCTTAATGGGGTTCTTAAAATAATTTGAGCTCACTGCATGTGTGAATTCCTTCGATTAGCATGTGAAGCAGCACTTAACACAAATGTTTGTATAATTTCAGTGTAGTGATAAGCTGGGCTTAAGTTTAGAACTGGGTTCCTTCGCTGCTGGAGTGATGATATCAACAACTGATCTTGCTCAACATACACTTGAACAAGTAAGGCTATATATTTTACATTATTATTCTGTCATTGGAAGTTGCAGAGGCATGAAGCTCTTGCTTTTCTTTTGGAATGAGGTGGATGGAACTTGGAAGAGTGAAGGGGTGGGGGACGGGGCGAGTGACCATCCTCAACCCCACCTATTCAATTTTTTATTTTTATTTTTTGATAATTTCAAATTGACCATTCTGATTTCTTTTTCTGCCCTTTTAATTTCTTTTTTAGTATTTATATCCCACCTCAATTTTTTAATTTTACTTTACCCCCTCTCTTTTTTTTAGTACTTTTATTCTTGTTGTTTGAAATCCTTGTATGAATGCATTGATAATTGAAATTGGGTTGTCGATGTAGGTTTTTGTATATGTTCTATACTTTTATATTATGCTGCAAACACAATTATAGTAAAGTATAATGCAATAGTAAAGTATACACAAATAAGACTAGATTTAAGTGGTTTAGCAAGTTGCCTACATCCAAGGAGGAAAGGAAGATCAAATATACTCGGAAACTTTTGCCTCTGGGACACTGTCCTCAGACACCCGCATAAGCCCAATTAAATAGCTTGCCAGGGCCTGAAATTTAAATTAGATGTAGAAGATTGAAGTGGATAACTGGATAAGACAGTGGCTCCAATTCCTTTTTAATCAAGTGCTATCTATGACCTTAGGTGGCAGGGAGGCATGGGGAGACGTGGGGATACAGGAACACATTCTTAACATGTTATTTTTGAATATCTTTCACCGTTAGGAAGGGATAGAGAGTAATTTGTGGAGCAGTTGATTATGTCTTGCTCCCCATGGCTACACTAGAAAAGAGCAGCAGAAGTGGATTTTATTTGGTCCATTTGATTGGCTCATAATCTGTTCCCCGTAAAAGGACTTCAATTAGAGGCCACCATCTGTTGCAATGGTAAAAGTCTTGGCCGTCAAAAGTGCAAATGCAATAGTTCACCCCTTCCCGGAACCCGCTTTGGCATGACCAACACCGGATAATGACCTTTTTCCAGGACTTCAATTTCCCTACCCCAGTAGAAGTAGATTTTGTCTCAGCTTAATAGAGATATTCTTGTTACCAGGATTTTGATAGCTTTGCAATGATTTGGGGTTTGTAGACAATGACAGGCAGGTGAATGGTAGACTCACTGTGGGACTTGGCAGAAACATGCTCAAGGTTAAGGCTTTCTGGCCTTTACTTAAATGCACTATTAAAACCTTGTGGAAAAAAAGCACGATCTGGCTTTTGTTATTCAGCTTGTTGTGTGGAACCTATTGCCTTGCAAACAAACACCTCCCTATTTCCCCATTTTTTGCAAGCTATTTTCCCCGTGAATATAGTAGCAGAGAAATTTGTTTGTATTCATTTACTTGTCTTTGTTTGGCAAAAGGGGTTAGCTGGTTCCAAACATATGCAATATAGAACACCCCCCCACCCCACCCAACACGCGCACACACAAAAAAAATGTGTATATAGAATAAGTTATTTAGTAGTTCTCTTGCTTTTTTTCTTTTATTGCTTATTAGGTTATATGGAATGTGTAAACATTTCTATATACCAGTAGGATAATATTTTCATGATAATTATATAAAAAATAACAATATATAGTACAGTCGTGTTTATGTATGTGTGATAATCTTGTTGCTCAAGGTTGTGTGCCCCCGGTATTTACATTTGATAATTTGAATAGGTTGTCCTCTCACTAACCTTTCACTTGGAGTGGTTATCTGTGCAGGTGGAACCCATTCGCAATTTATTTGCGGCTCTTTTCCTTGCCAGCATTGGGATGCTGATCCATGTTCGCTTCCTCTGGAACCATGTAGACGTTTTATTGGCGTCTGTCATATTAGTGATTGTCATTAAAACAATTGTAATCACCACAGTTGTCAAGGGTTTTGGCTACAATAACAAGACTTCAGTCCTTGTGAGATTTTACTCAATGGCTTAATGGTATTATTGTTTTCTTTTGAGTTTACATGTAATTTCATCGATTAGAGACCTTGGGTACTTGTACATGTGCAGGTTGGGATGTCTCTGGCACAAATAGGAGAATTTGCTTTCGTTCTTCTCAGTCGTGCTTCCAATTTACATCTTGTTGAGGTTAGTTCTAAAGTGCAGTTTGTACCTTTCACATTCTACGCTCTTCTTAAACAAAGGAACTCTTTCCAAGAAAATTTATGATGACAAACACTCCTGGTGTCCTCATTTTTCATTAATGACCATGATATAGTGCTATGGCCATGTTTGTTGAACCTATTAACCCCAACTTATGGCAACTGTGTGGAAATCTTTAGCTTTGATAGTAGAACTGAAACTTCAATCATTTTCAGGGGAAACTATACCTTCTGCTTCTTGGAACAACGGCTCTTAGCCTGGTATGAAAGTCATGTTTTAACTTTGTTTTAAGTGATATGGTATGTAATTTATGGAGTTCCATGCTTGCTATGTGAGGTCCCCTAGGGGTTTCTTTGTCCCATTGCATCATTGTCTTTGTTTATCAGCAGAAAGTTTTGTCATCTAAATTTTGAATGGAAATGTCAAGCGGACTCTGTTGCACTTGTACTTCATTTTATTTTATTTTTTAATTTTCCTTTTGGAGTAATGTGAATTTCTCGTTTACTTCCCTTTGGATTTGAAATTCTCGGACTTGGTAAGTACTGATGCAAAATGAGACAACAGAACTCCTGAAAACCATTAATGCAAAGTTCTATAGAACTTGAAAATGCAAATTGAGCCACAAAAATGCATAATTCTTGGCTTTCCCTAAGAAGCAAAGTATCAGTGATAAGTCTGAGTTGCATGACAGTGAGAACTTGATGAGTCAGGATTCAATGAGTCTGGCAATCTGATCTAGTTGTGCCAATTAAAGTGATCGGACTACCCATGGACATATAAATGTGGTGAAAATGGTCATTGCAATAATTTGCTTATTTTAATTTTGAGTAAATCACTCATGAAAAACTTCTGCAGGTGACTACTCCTTTTCTTTTCAAGCTGATTCCTGCAGTAGTGCATCTTGGAGTGCTATTACGGTGGTTCCCCCCTGACAGTCAGAGTGAGGTACTCACCTGTCTTCAAATTAATCCCGAATTTTCTAGACATTCTTCCATTGTTGTTGGTCAAATGGGTTCATTCTTGTTTAAGTTTTGCCCTAATCCTTCCCAGTTTAATTGTTTTAAAATTAAAGGGTATCTTGATTGTGTTTTTGACTTCAGATTGGGTTTAAGGGAGACATCCCCCGCTCAGACAGTGCTAGGCCTATTACCGTGATGGTCCATGGCTCTCATGATTCATGAATGTTAGTTTTTTGGGGATCTAGATGCCTCCCCAACAGTTCAAAAGAATTTGACAAATTACAAAATAAAAAAAAAAAAAAAAAAGAAAAAAGAAAAATTGTTCCTCTTCACACAAAGCTCTTCCAGAGTCTTTTTGTTACGCATCTCTCACCTCTCACCTCTCACCTCTCACACTCTCACCAAGCTTAGAGAGAGCTGAGTAGAAACATACCAAGGCACCAAAACGGAAGAACAAGGTAATCTAACTGTCAAAAACACTAACAGATTGGAGCTTCACCTTTGATTCATCTAATCATGCTACTCCATGATTTTTTTTTTATTTTTTTTATTTGTAAAATAGTTTTCAGCTTGTAATTGAAAATTAGGTTTGCTAATTTCTCTATTTTTTTATGGGTTTGTTTAAATTGTAGAATTTGGAATGCATCAAAGTCTGTTTCAATATAAGTTATTTTGGGCACATCAGTAGAAGTTTCAGCATTGTATCAAATGATAATTCTTTCATATCCAAAGTTATTTGACAGGATATATACACATTGACATAGCGCATTGTCTAGTCTTTAAATTGAGTACCTACCACCTATGGCTGGCGCAGGTGGCAAAAGGGGTTGGGGTTTGGGAAGTTTTGAGTACCTATGCTGCTGTCCCCTTTGGCAGTCAATGGGCCAGCAACAAGACCACCAAAGGAGTTCTTTCACATGGACAAATTGAGCCAGCCACATTTTTTTTTTTGAAATATCTTGTCAAAAATATTTATCACATGAACAAATTGAGTCAGCAGCCGAAAAAAAAGGCTTTCAAGAATGGAAAGAACGTATGTTCTATGAACTGCATTAAACCTAGGATTCGTTTGTTGAAAATGTATTAAACTTCCAGGTGTGCATTGAACCTAGGATTTTAACTCACTCATTATATTCACGTGATAGATTGTTACAATAAGAAAGATGGAAAAATAGATAGTTTGGTGGTATAGATTGTATAATATGTAATTGAAGATTTTCTCCAACTATTTTTAGTTGTGGGGACGAACAATATTCCTACCTCAAATTTTACTCTTGAAGAGTCTTACGCTTTCTTTGGACCTATGATTAAAGTAGAAAATAGCAGGAAAGTGGATTCCTTTAATGCATTTTGCTACTGTTTTCTTAATTTTATCTTGATCCAAACAGAGATTTAGAAATTATGTTTTAACTAAGGGCCCTAGCTTTTCTAAAATTACTTTTGTAGAACTATATATTTATATCACTCTTTAAAATTGTGTTCAAATAATCATGTCTTTACTTGTCAAAATTTTCATACTAGAAGTGATTTAGGGATTTCAGGTAAAAGTTAAGGGCTACAATTTTTGTTACAATCACTTTTAGTATGAAAATTTTATCACCCTTCAAGTTGTCTAAAAGTGATTATCATCCTATCTCTTTAGATTAAGTGGAATTTTAAGATTCAAAAATGATTTTAGAAAAATGCTAATACAAAAAGCCCCAAGATCTATTGAACTTGATAAAAAGGGGTTTAAGGGTTTTTTTTTTTTTTTTTTTAAATCCTTCTATATAATCTATCAAAATGATGCATTCTCAGTAATTAATTAATTACCACTTAAATGAACTTGTGTAGAATCCCACACCACACATCCCATATCAGTTAGGAGTAAAGTCACTTCCCTCTAAAGGTTATACCATTTTAGAAGTAGTGTTTGGGTGATACTTATGTCTGAATGTGTCTTCATGTATTCTTCCCTCTATCCAAAAAATAATAATAATTCAACATACCATCTAATAAAATTTTCCAATATTAATGATCGACTTTGCTTATCAAGGAAGGTGAAAGTAAAGAGTTTAAAAAAGAAACACTTTATTAATTATTTATCAAAATATTAATCCAATGAAGGACCAATATTATCTTTAAATTTTCTCACATTCACACTTCCACCTTAAATAATATTGTGCAAGAAACTAGAGTTTTTCAATTCTATTGTCATGTAAGAGAATGTGGAGACAAATGGAATATTTTTATCCATTAAGCAGAATTTAGTCATGGCATTTACTTATTGAACAAGATCATGGTCAATTCATTTAAAAAAATTAAATTTTCTTTTATTTAAAAAAAATGCTCTATCAATATTGATATTTAAACCTCTAGCAACATTGACTTTATCTTCTAAAGAAAGTCACTTAGACAACTGTATTTATAATAATTTCCAAGTTGATCATGATTAATGACAAAATTGAAAATTGATAAGAATGATTGTCTTTCAGTTTAGTGGAGGAATTTTTTTGAGTTTTGATTATGTTAGGGTTTTTAAGTCTACTCCAACCAATTAAGTTTTGCATTTACATATGGGAGTGGACTTTTATGAAGTTTCTTTCTCCATATTTAAATTATTTATTTTTCATTGTATGGTAGGTAGAATTAATTTTCATGGATGGATTCGATGGATTTTTATTGTGTTGATGTAGTGATGTTATATCAAGTGTTATAAAATTATGTGTGGACATGATAATGTCAAATGTGTTGCCATTTCATTTTTGGTAGTAAATTTTTTTTTTTTTTTTTTTAATAGATAAAAAGACGATAAAATTAGTATTTTTCTTTCAGAAATGATTGATAACAATGGAAAAACAAGTGAAAAATTAAAATTAAAGATATTAATGCTCCATAAATCATAATAACGTACTGTTAATTGAATCGACGATAGTCAAGTGAAAGAAATTGGGATCCTTTATTAAATTTAGACCCGGAGATTTTAGTACTTGCAATTGTGGCAAGCAGTTATTGCCCCTCTCCCACACTAACAGCTAACGTCTAACTCTTTTGATGTATATCTTCTAGCCAAAAAAAAAAATGTGGCAAGCAGTGTTAATTATTCCCTTCTAATATTAAAAACAACACGTGTCAAATTTTCGGACAAATACACATTTTATATAAGAACGTAATATTTACACAAAAGGAATATCCGACCATTTTATAAATGAACACGTGTCTAAATAGTGAATATGAATCTTGTGTCATCGGGAGAAGGATAATCGAGCACGATCCCTCTTAAACTCTTATCTAATTAGTATAATCAGATATTATTCAAGAATTTAAAATGCTACAAGTAGTAAACCTTGTAACAGCTGTAATGTGGGTTATATAAGGCCTAGTCAATTGTGGTAACTAATAGGGAAAAAGTCTGTCTCTCATTAGATAATTAAAAAAATATATATATTAATTAACAAATTGCTAATTGGCAATTTGGGTCAAAATTGAACTTCTCTGGCTTAGGAATATTTTGGAATTTGAATTATGTTAAAATATAAGTTTAATTAATTAGGTCTACTTCAACCAAGGTACAGTTTGAGAATAAAGAAGACATTTCTTTACTTAATGGATGAAACTTAATTTATAAAATAGATCGATTATGACCAACCTGGTCAGTGGTTGAATAAATAAATGCGATGCGTGCAGGCTAAATTAATAAGCAATTTAAGGGGTTGTTTGGCAATTAAAGTCAAAAACTTGGCCGAACAAAGTTAGTGTGATTCAATTAGAATTTAGTGTGATTAGAAAATTAATAAAATATTAATTTGAAAGGATTATAATATTAATTATTTTATTTATGTGAATTTTACATCATATGCCAACTTACAAGCCAGTAATTTATCTATTTTATTGGTAGATAATTTATCTGTTGATTTCATTCTAGAGAATGTAAATTTCAGTTTGAATGGGTTGAATTGTGACACATTTTTAAGGACTTATAGCATTATTCTAATCAAACAAATAATTCATCTCTTCTCTAATAAGTAATTTTTCTGTTGATTCTATTTTATTTTCTTCTTCTTATTATTTGAATATGGCAATATATATATATATAAAACCGATCGTGTAAGGACATCCTTACGCTCTTATCGTAAGGACACTTTCATTGGGAGATGTATTTTTGAAAAATCGACTGTTGGATTAGATAATCTTTATATGTATGTTAAGTCTGTCAAAAATCATAGTGATCCAACTGTTTGTTTTTAAAATACTGATATTTAAATAACTTTGATAACATCTAACGGTAAATACTGTCAAAGTGTTTTACGAATTGTATTTTGAAAACTGATTATTTGATTACTATGATTTTTGGCAGACATGACATTTATAAGAAAATTACCTAATCCAATGGTCAGTTTTTCAAAATATCATTCTTATGATTTCCAGATAAGACGTCCTTACAATAACGAGTGTAAGGACATCCTGACATATAGGATTGCTTTTGTATATATAGATATACAATGGTGCCAATGTAAGTCGTACATCGTTGGAGATGATGGCTGGAAAAAGTTGAGAAGGTTGCTAAAAAGTCATCGGTGTCGGAGAAACTAGCCGAAAAAAGTCGCGTCGGAGAAGGTGGTCGAAAAAGTTACAGGCACCCGGGAAAGGTTGTTGGAGAATTTGCAGGCTAGAAATCAATCTATATATGGAGGCTTACAAATAATAATAATAATAATAATAAAAAGGATATATATATATATATATGTGTGTGTGTGTCTGTGGAAGGTATTTTTGTCCAAAAAGAAATATCAAGGACTTTATGCGTTAACGAGTTTTAGCCTGAATTTAGTGTAAGGGTTAAAATACTACTCTAAAAGAATCTATGACTAAATCATCATAGATGGGTGAAATAGTAATTTTAAAATATGCAAAGCCAAAAAAAAAATTAACAAAAAATAAAAATTGTCCACTAACAATATATGGATTCTCTCATTTTGAAATATGCAAAAGTGTTATATAACTAGACATTTTAACCCGAAATTAAAATTTATCATGGTGTGTAATACTTTGTGTGAAAAAGATAAAATCAATTTGAGAGAATGGACTTCACCACTCAAAGTATGACACATCAGTGTTGTTTTTAATTTCGGATTAAAGTGTCTGATTGTATACTATTTTTCTTGAATATGTACGACATCTCCTTTCACGTGAGAGAGGTAATACTATCGGGGTACAATTAAAAAAAGAGCATTTTATGTTAATAATCCTAAATTTTCAAAATATTAAGTGAATGAACCCAATCCAAAGATAATTACGAAGATGAACCTATCACTGTTTTTTGAACCAAAATACCCTTCAAATGGTCAAACTTTGGCTTTGACTTTTAATTTTGCACATTATCCCCAATCCTCAATATTACATAGAATTTTCAATTCCCAATTTTACACATAATCCCCAATTCCCAACACGTCAAATCAATACTTAATGCTCATCATTTCATATATGTCCCCTAGTAATGATGGGTTTGAAGTTAGGGATTGAAGATTCTTAGTAAAATTGGATATTCTCTTTTAATTTGTAAATTGAGGATCCTTTGATAAATTGGGGATTCTTTTTATTTTTAGGGATTGTGAATTATATATTAAATTGAGGGTTGTTGACAATTTTTGAAATTTTTTTTTACTTTTCACCGTTTACTTGATAAAATTATTATTATTTTGTTCACATAAGAATATTTTTGGTCCAAAAAATAAGTTTACCTAATTATCTTTGAATCGAATTTATTAATATAATATTTCAAAAACTTAGAATTATTGACTTAAAGTCTCATTAAAAAAACTCTAACTAAAATTGCAAACAAAAAGATTAAATGATTTGGACAATTATCGAGATGGGTTTCATTTGCTATACGTGGCTTCACTATGGCCTTTTGTGCTGGCTAATTCATCCGACATATGGCGAACTACCCAAATGCTTGCTTGGTCTAGAACAATTAATTTACAGGTGGGCTATATATATATAAAGATTTTCACTTCTCCTGAATTAAATCTTGCAGCAGAGAGTTTTAATTCAAGAATTTAACATGTGAGTGTATGAAAATGGTCCAGATTGTTAAATGGGAGTAAATTAAAGAAGACAAACTTGGTAGTTCAAATGATTTGGACAATTTTCGAGATGGGTTTCATTTGGTATACGTGGCTTCACTATGGCCTTTTGTGCTGTCTAATTCATCCGATATATAGCGAACCACCCGAATGATTGCTTGGTCTAGAACAATTTACAGGTGGGATATATATATCTAGATGATGTATTAAGGTTTGGACCTTAAGTTTAATTTAAGATCCACTTTTCACTGGGATTGATATTTTGAAAAACTGACTGTTGGATTAGATAATCTTGTAATGTATATTATGTTTGCCAAAAATCACAGTGATCTAACGGTCGGTTTTCAAGATACAGACTGTTAAGAACTGTTAAAGACAGTTGTTACAACATCGAATGGTAAATACTGTTAGAGTATTTTAAGGACTGTATGTTGAAAACCAATTGTTAGACCACTGTAATTTTTGACAGGCATAACATACCCCAATTTAGTTTGGGGTCCGGATCTTAATGGATCAAATCTGTATATATATATATATATATATATATATAGACTTGATCCATTAAGGTCCAAATCCCTGCCAGATTTAATTTTGGTATATATATATATAAAGATTTTCACTTCTCCAGAATTAAATCTTGCATCAGAGACTTTTAATTCGAGTAGAATTTAACATGTGAGTATATGAAATTGGTCCAGATTGATAAATGGGAGTAGAGAAGACAAACTTGGTAGTTCAAATGTCACTATATCTTAAAAGTAATCCACGAAAATGACAAATCATTTATAATCGATCGCAGAGGAGAGATAGATATATTATTACATGCAACCAATTAAGTTGGGTATATATCTTTGCATTTTCTCTAATATTCCTAAGTAGCTAGCCGTGGGTTTTGACTACCTACATATAGGATACAAAACTCAAAGCAAAGCCTTAACCCATGCAGCTAGATGAGGTCTGTCACATTAATCTTTTTATTTTATTTTGTTTTTTGTTTTGAGTTGCACAACAAGAAATTAAACAAATTTTTTTTTTTTTTTTTTAATTTCCTAAATTCTCCCAAATCTTGATAAAAACATAGTTAAATCTAGATCTCTAGTACAACCATTCAGCTAGAGATTTTACCAGCAAACTAGCTTGTGCACCTTCTTCATGAATATATCATGAATATATCGTTCTACTTCATCCAACTCTATGGCGGGTTGTATCCTTTATTAAATCCTTAACTCATAGCATTTTCCTTTGTTAAAAGGAAAATTAAACAAGCGAACTGCTGCATATGTAGAAGTCTCAACCATTGCATTAATTTGAAAAACTTCATATTTTTGGTCTTCCAAAGTTACTTATATTGGGTATTGTAAGTGAACATAGTCATCTTACTGCCAGGATACAATGAAATTCAGCCCTAAGTAGCTCCAATTCATGGAATAATATTACACCCCAAAAAAAAAAAAAAACAAACAAACAAACCATATGAATATAGAAATTAATTGAGTAATGATCCAGTTAGCTAATCTTGACATTGATCTAAGTCAGCTAAGCATTTATGGGCATATTGGATCATCTCGATCATCACTTAAAAAAGCATCTATTCATGAGATGATCTAATGGCCACAAGTCTTAACTCACTTAGATGTTGACTAGATCATTTCACTATAGGAATATATAGCATGTCACCACATGAAAAATATTGCTGGCCGGATTTGATAAAATTTGAAGTGTTGAGCTATGGAAATGAATAACTTTTATCCACAATGTGAGCTACTCTTATTAAAACATTTTTCAAAAGGTTTTGTTCATGCTATCAACATAATAATTGAATGATTGTAAAATGTCTTAAAGCATAGCAAATCCCAATTAAGCTACTTGTACTAAAAAAACAAGAGAAATTCTGTAAGATAATAGATTGAAAACGAGCCATTTTTTCTCTCCAGTCACATTCACATTCATTTCACCATTAAAACTAAGAATGCTCAGAAAGTTAATGTGTTTACAACATAATAATCATGCTTCTTCTTCCTCTTTTTTTTTTTTTTTTGGGGGGGGGGGGGTACTTATCCGCATGAGCTTTATGATATTAATTTTCAGATAACACTAATCGGTCCAACAAGAAGGCGATCAGGAGACGGTTTATTCTGATGATCAGGAGCTGCAAGTGTAAGCTCTAGATCAGGTGCAGCTGCAGGCTTCTTAAAACTGGAACTAGGCTGCAGCAGCTGAGAATGATCAAATGATCCATATAACCAACCGGGCATCGAGGACAGATGATTTAGAGAAAACTCAGAATGACCACTAGTTTTCCCATGACCCAATTTAGATTCTTGTTGTAAGGAATTAAGATCTATCAGAGCAGCATCTGACTTTTTTGGCAAGAACAGCCCACATGGAATTGAAGGATCAATGGGCTTAAAATTGCTGGTATCAAATTGTTGAACTGCAAATTTTGCACTCCCCACCTACCAGAATTAATTAAAGTGAACACATAAGGAAATTAATCATAGAAATCAGTAGAGAATTATGTGTTTAGAGCAGTGCCAGCCCTATGCATAAGCCAAAGAGGCTAGTTGCTAGGGCTCCCAAATTTTAATTTTTTCAAAAAATAGAGCCAAAAGGGCAATCCAGTTCATACCAAAAGAAAAAGAAAAATGTTGCAATCCAAAGAAAGAGCCTCCACTTAAATATTTATACGAAATTTTTTTTTGTTAATACGTAATAGGACCTCAGTTTAGGAGCTCGCTTAGGGCCCCTCAAATCAGGGCCAGCCCTAAGTTAGAGAGAGAGAGAAATTAGAAGCCATTAGAGTAGGAAAAAATGGCAGGATTAATGCATACCGCATCAAATAGGCTGGGACGGCGCTTCCTTTTGTTGAGACTGTTTTGTCGAAGAAAGTATTTCTGTGCGTGACTTGCTACTTGGGTTGGAGTTCTTGTAGTCACAAATTTTCTAGAGATACCCCTCCAATCACCCTTACCCAGCATTTCAAGCCCAACCAGAAACGTCCGGTGCTCTTCCTCAGTCCATGGCACACCTGTCCATTTTTATATCGCCAAGACAATAGTGAAAGCCAAGAAAAATAGTTGAAGTAACCAAGGAAAGCATAAGTTACTTTGAAAAAATTTGGAGTGCTTTTAAAAAACAAAAACTTCTCATAACCCATGCATAGTTTGGAATTCAAAGAATATATTAATGAATCCGGCCATGGATAATAGACATAGTCGCTAAATAACTGTGGTATCAGCATGTATATGGGTATATTTTTATTTTAGGAATTCCTAAAATAAAAATTTTTGTTTTCTAAAAAAGAAATCTATTGCAAGGAAGCATCGGTACTTAAAGATTGATAAAGAAAAACATATAAATTTTGCTAAACATGTTAAATCAATTAACATGGAAACCCTGTTACCATATTCACAAGAGATCAGTATTTGAGTTGTAGGAGAAAATTATGGTTTTTTTTTCCTTTTTGGTTAGAAAGTTTTGATAAGTTGAGCTAGAGGCCACAAAACAAAGTCATCATCAGACAGCTTGCTACCATAAACCATTTGGCTAGGTGTTTCATATGGAGTGTGGCTTGAGCTAAAATTAATCAGAACACAATGAACCAAAAAAAAAATAGATCTATCGTATTACACTATAAACATAATCTTTGTGTGTATGTTTGAGAGAGAGATAGAGAGAGATAGAGAGAGATGAAATTAACTCACCCTTTTTCCTCTCTTGGGGTGGGCCTATGAGGCCATCAGAAGAAAGATACCCAGAAGACAATTTATCAGAATTTCCATCCATGGAAACACGCGAAGATGTAGAAGAAGAGGGTGTTGATGAAGAGAGTAGAGATGAAGATGACAAGCAATCCATGCTAAAACTCTTGGTAATGGCTACAGAAGAAGATATGTCAAGATGTACCCCAAATAGCCTCATCCCACCTCCAAAACTCCTTCTGTGACTGCTGCAAGTCCTTGAATTATGCCCCATGTTCCCACAATGTGAACATTTCCTGCCCATTCTAGCCCAGACAAATCAATCTCCAACTTCACAATCCTGTTAAACCACCCACACCCACAAAACACAGACTCTGCAGTGAGACCTATAGAAAGAGAGAGAGAGAGACCGAGAGAGAGAGAGAGAGAGAGACCGCTAAGTATGACTATTCTGTTTAGTTATATATATATGTAAAATAATAATAATAATAATGAGTGAGGTGGTATAAGAAGGAAATTACTTGCCTCCTCATCATCAATGTGAAAGAAGTCCTCCTTATTTTTATTTACAATCTGTCATGTATCCAAATAATTAAAAAAGAATTTATCATGTACTTGCATCTCCATATTAATACATATGTGTCTATATATCTGCAGAAAAATGTTCTAGTGAGCATTTGCTGACTTTAAGCTAAAGTAAGCAAAGAACACAAACCCTTGGATTGGAATCTTGAGATGAATCATCCATTAAGTGAATGGGAATCCAAGAGCTTGCGTTCTTTGCTGATTTTAGTTAAAGTAAGCATTTGCTGACCAGAACACTTCTATATATCTGCATGTCCTTATGTGCATATATATAAATGCATATTCATGTTAACATGTTCATATATGCATGTCCATGTATTTATATTTTTTTAATTTAATTATAACACATTGGGGATATAAATGGAGATAATTAGGAGGAGTTCATTCTCAGGTGAAGAGACAAGTATTGTCCCCGTAAGAATGCAAATCAGGGTAAGAGAGTTGGATGAGAGAGAGAGAGAGTCTACGGATGGAAAAAAAAAGGCTCGTATTACAAATGGCACTTGGGCACAAGCTGAATGGGGGGACCTCCTATGATAAACAGTTTAGATTCTTCATACGGACCATATATACATGCATGTAACAACTATTAATACGTACATATCGAAAGCATTAAAAGACGCAAGGTACTTCTTGTTGGGAAGCATCTCTATTCTCTGTAATCTTATTTATTTCACTTTGTTGCTAGCATCCTGTCTGTATGGCAAGCTACTGCTCCTTTACGTACAATAATGCACATGCAAATCACTCACCACAAACACTGATCATCACCGTACGATCCAACCCATAAGCTGACTTTAATTTTTCCATTGACTTCACCATCCAATCCCCAGCCCTTATAAAGTAGTGATTGGAAAATGTGGGTAGATTTATATTATTATCCATATATATATATATATATATATTCATGTTAATATATGTATGTATACTAAGTTAACAAACCCTTTCTGTGTATAGTATAGAAATATATATATAGAAATTATAATAAGGGAAAGCTGTTCAGTATCTTGGATTTTATGCCCTAGAAGTTTGGGCACGTTTGGTTTATGGGGGGGAGTATGTGTAAAGAAATATATGAGAGAAGAAGGGTGGTTGAGAGAGAGGAAGATCCACCAATGTCTTTTGAAGTTGGTGGCTTGAATGACTTAGAAATGGGAGAAGAAATTTATTTTCAAATATGAGAGAGAGAGAGAGAGAGAGAGAGAGAGAGGAAAGGGTGATGTTGATGAACCAACACAATTTTAGTTGGAATTGAAACTTGCTAAAAGAATACCATTGCTTGCAAGATTGGATCCATTTGGAAATAGTGACCAAATTATGCAATTTAGCTGGAATGCTTTTTGTTTTTGTCCAATTTCTTAAGGAAAGTGAATGGGCTGGGGGACCTATACGGCGTCCTCTCTATATAGGGAAAGGCTAACTTATTCTAAATCCGGCCGCCTGTGCCTGCTTCTTACTTCGTACAAACACTGGTGGGTTAGTTAGACCCACCAGCTGGTCTTTATTTAACCTATATATGGACTAGGTTGTCCCCAACTTTGAGGAACACTGAGTCCCGCAACAAATCCTCATTGCTTAATTACATTAATTAACCAGCATGTGACCAACTTTAACTTTAAATTTTAGGCACTATTTGAAGCTTAGAAAGTATATATGAGGCAAGGGAAAAAGAAGAATGCTAATTAAAATTATATATACATAATTTATCAGTCTTAATTAATACTTTAATCATTTTTCAGGTCGGGTGACCTTTGTAGGACCAGTTGCAATATAGATTTTGAAAAACCGACCATTGGATTAGATATTCATATTATGTACGCATATATATTATGTCTACCAAAAAGTACAGTAATCTAACGATGGGTTTTGGAAAAAGTCCCTATAGAGTATAGACACAGATCTTTTTGTAATAAACTACTTGCAAATAAAACAAATTAATACCATTACTCGAATGATTAAAATTATTGTAGTGGGACATAATCCCATGAAAATGATATGGATTAGGTGAAATGGTACATTCATTGGACGCTCTAGAATATCGATCATGTAGAAAATGGCGACCTTGCGTGTTACATATATGACTAAAAATGGAAAAATCAGGGATCGATCCTATTAATCAGATGCCTGTAAGCTGCTTATGGAGGCTACTAAATGACATGAACATCACCCAATCATTCATTTTTATTTTAACCTTCCAAGAAAAAGGAAAAAACAAAAATACTTTTTTAAAGTAGTTTGACATATATCTCACATTTTTTTGTTCTTGTCTTCATGCAATCCAATGACTTGGTTTACCTACCGTGGTCATTGTGGAAAACATGGAGCATCAAATAAAAGGAGAAAAGGATTATTAAGTTTTCCCTAGAAGTAAGCCTTTAATTTCATTATATAAATCACATAGATGGTGACTGAGATGTTGTGGATATATATATATATATATATATATATATATATATATATATATATATATATATATATATATAGAGAGAGAGAGAGAGAGAGAGAGAGAGAGAGAGAGAAGTGATCTAGTAAGCATATGCACACTTTAACTAAAGTCAGCAAATAACACAAGTCCTTGGATTTCCATTCACTTAATGAAAGATTCATCTCAAGATTCCAATCCAAGGTTTGTGTTCTTTGTTTGCTTTATCTTAAAGTGAGCATATGCTCACTAGAATATTATATATATATATATATATATATATCATGTTTCCTTACTTGCTTTTGTCTTACTAAGTGGAACTGTGACTTAAGAATAATTAAGCATGCCTTTAGGTAAATGGTTTCCCAATCAATCTTCCATTTATTGTGTCTTAAAGCTCAAAATGTAGAGTTCCTTTTTAAGTGCTTTTTAACTATTTGAAATTAAAAATAAATAAATAAAAAAGATCCTCTCTCTCTCTCCTTTTTTAAGATGTAAAGGTGTTAGGTTGAGTATCCGAGTTTTGGGGCATAGGCCAGGATTTAAGGGAAAGGAGAAGACTAACTTGTTATGTAGGCCCAAAAGCTATATATCTTGGCTCTCTTCAATGAAGCAATTCAATTTCACTCAACTTTCTGTTTCGCTAACTCTATTAAGGGTTGTTTAATTCTTCCATTAAAACATTAGCGCTCAAGTCGTTTTTAGGATATTGAACTTAAATCAAGTCACCCTTTTGAATTAATGCATTCTTAGGTCTTTGCTGTACATTAATATATTATCAAATTATTTTGAATGATCTTTCATGCATCTAGCTAGCTTATTCTTAATTAGAATCATATTTTACAAATACATTCATTTCTTTAGGGACCCAAAATTTTATTTTCTTTAAAGAAAATTAAAGACAAGAGTGATCTTTATCCTATTGTAGTCATATGGCAATATCATTACATGCATGGGGAATCTTTTTTATCAAAAGATTTATGTATACAAGAAAATTAATTAATGTTACTGAAGAAGTTTCTGTTGATCGATCGAGTAAATGTTTACTAATCATTTTAATAAACTATCAATCTGAAAGTGCTTTTTTGCATTGCTCATCATGTAATCCACTGTAACCCAAGTGGGGATTTCGACCCTAGGCCATTATTAACATTTTTGAAGTAAAAACAATTGCTAAATAATCTTGTCAAATCTTAACTTATTAACAAACTGTGTTAAGAATTAATTAATGATCTCATGATTACTTCAAGGAAAGTAATGTATATGTGGCACAAAATGAATCGTCCAAACGAGCATCCGATTTTATCATTACTGGAAGTAGGATATAGTATAAGATGCATAGCTAGCTAAGCAGCGCAAAAAAAAAAAAAAAAAAAAAAATCTTAGTGAGGCAAAGAAAGTTATATGTCAAGCCAAACAATCACAGTCTATATCCTTTCTAGCTAGTTTCTATATATAGCTATTACATTACCCCATCTCCAATCATGGTTATCATGGTGACAAGCACAAATCCGTATGAGCACTAAACTTATATTAATGATGATTAGGTAAACTCCACCAGATGGGGTTCATATGGTTTTATATCTAATTAGTCGATTTCTAGTTATGGTTGAAATAGTAATTAAAAGATTATCTTATTACTTTTCATGAAATTTTTTAAAGGATCGGAAGACATTAGGGTATTTGGTGCTCTAATTCATATTGAATTTTGAATTGACGGACATCTAAGCCTATCTGTGGTAGGTATGATCTACTAGAAAACATAACCCAATTAATGGGTTATAAAGGTACACTAATTTAAGGATAAAATAAATCAAGACAAGAAGTTAATTCGATGAACAAAGGAATCAAGAGAAAATGAAAATAAATCAAAAGAGAGAAATAAATAGAGCGTACATCACAAGAGAGAAAATTTACATTCAAGAACTATATCAAGAGAATATATCAAGAGAAAATTAATTAATTAGAAGAAAGCCAAACAAAGGAATTTACGGAAAAAATAAAAGAAAAAGAAAAAACTTTAATCATTAGTTGAACCTTTTGAAAACAGGGAACAAGCGTTCACATCTGAGATGGAACATGTTTTTACCTGTCTGGCTGTTCATCACGCAGAAATTTCAATAAGCCTACCCCATTAAATGATCATGAGGTGCTGTACTAAACTTGGCACAGGTTTCACACCAAATTAACAATATAGAGGTTGAGTGAAAAACTAATTAAACAATTTCAACAACCAATATCGATCACCTATGTCAACACCCACAAAACAATTATAATTAAATAATTAACCAAAGAGTTATATATATATATATATATATATATAATGGACTGAGTTATAAACTATTTAACAAAACATTTCCCACTGATCAATGAAGTGTTGCATCAAGCAAGTTAAAGTCATAATATTGTATATACTCTTTTTTTTCCTTTCCTCTTTTTCTCTTGTGATGGCATCGATCAGATTAGTATTGAGAGGATGCCACTTAATTTGTAGGACATTAATGGATTTGAGCGCCATTAATGCATCCAGACCATCCAATATTGGTGAGAAGCACAGATTATTATCATAAATTGACCCATATATATCACAGCTATATATATATATATATATATATATATATCAAACAGTACTTTTATTTTCTTAATTTAATGTGATATATGTTTGAGCTTTTATATTTACTCTTTGTATTAATTAAGTAATTTAAATATGATCGATACTTTATGATAATTAATTAAAATGGTATCTAAACTCTTATAGTTTGGGGTGTGTGTGTTTATATATATAATCAAACATTTTATATAGCTTAGGTCAGTAGGTTTGATAAAGATAGATGCCCATACAAGAATTCATACGTAAGCATGAGATATAGCAGCCATCTAATCTAGATGACATTTTCATAGTTTATTAATTAGTAGTGTTTTAATGATTAGACAGTTTGTTTGGGAGGTAGTTTTGCCCATTGGTGAGTAAAAGAAGCAATCCCCATTGTTCATGATGGGTGCCAAGTGCCAACTCATTCTTGTTTCTTATGGTTTTTTTTTTTTTTTTTTTTTTTAATTCTCCCATTAGTTAGAAACTTATTATATCAATTCAAACTTTTTTTAATTAATTGTTTTCTTTCAACTATTTTGCGAACAAATTTAACCTCAATTATAATTAAAAGGAAAGAATTATAGCGTGTTTGGTTATTTCAATGAATTATTGTAATTCATCTTGTGTTAATAAGTGTAGAAGAATAGAATACACCCTATCACATATCTCAAAAATAAATAAAAAGACTTGCTATAATTTCATATACCTGTATTAATTGGGTCCTCCACCTACAAGCTTAGACTTTTAGGTTGGAAACTTAACATAGTATCAAAGCATTCGTTATCCATGTGACAAGATCCGAACGAGCCTGCATGAGAGTATGAGGGAAGTGTAGAAAAATAGAATCCACACTGTATTGGACCCTCCACCTATAAACTTAGACTTTTAGGTTGGAATGTTATTAAAAATTATGATATGTCTCTGGTTTCAATTTTTATTTTCATCTTTGATAAAAATTGTCACTCTCTTAAATTGCCTTATTCATAAAAATAAATTTATTTAGAAAAGTATATAAAACAAGGGAGAATTCAATTTACATAAGCTGGATGATGAAGCGCACTTTTAATGAATGGAAGGATACCTGACAAATGAAATGATTGAAAAATAGGACATCAATTTCATTCCCTAGGTTAGATAATAAAGGAATTGTAAAAATTGTCAAAATGGGACCCCCATGGGGTCACAATCAAACTAAAGGAAATGAACACAATTAACACTGGATGCATGCATGATGCATGTGCCTTTCACCTCATATGCACAAGATATTGTAATATATTCTAATTCTATTAGAATATATTATCTTATCACTATAATGTCACAAAAGCTGACCCATGAGATAACATCAGCACATTTCATTTTTATATTAAATTATCTTACTTGATTAACCCTTCCCATCTTCCTTTCTTTATTTCTTTCTTTCTTTGTGGGTATGTGGGATAAAAAATTTATATACAAATATTTTATATAATTAACGAATTAATAAGATAAAAAAGAGAACATTCCATAGAAATTTGAACTTGCAGTAATAAATGAAAGGTATATTGATCAGATCATAATAAATAAATAAATAAATATATTATTCAGACTTTTTCAGAAGGGATTTTGAGTCTGCTGCTACTACAATACTAGAGGGTTATGAGTTATATCCCCAATTAATTAAAAGTGACATTAATTAAAAAATGGTGATGAAATAGAGGGGAAAAAAAAAATGTAAAACAAAGATGCAAGCAATGTAAGTTTCATACATTGCATATCATTCTCATTGTTGCTTCCTTGGCATTTCCCACATGTTTGTTGGGTGGTTCAAAAGTCCTTTTCTATTCAAAATCTAATTTCCACACATAACAAGACTATATATTTTTAGATTCATGATGTTTATTTTCCAAGACCCTATGCCTAGATTTCAGATCCAAATGGGAAAACATGGGAAACAGAATTGAATTTCTTAGAAACTACCCATGTTTCATTCCTGTGGAAGATTTTAGGTTCCTGGAAATTATGGTTAATTTGGACCTTGAATTTGGTTTCCATTAGAATTTGGAAAGACTTATTCAACACCAACCAAGTCAATAAGTCTTTCAAATGCAGGTCTCTCATAAGAATCAAGGTTTATTTCCGTATTGATCGAGACCATTAGAATTTGAAAAAGTCTTTCAAATACAGTTTTAATGAGAATATATTAAGCCCTATTTTCATATTCAGACCATGAAATAATTTGAAGGCAAAAACATCGAGCCCTTGACCCCTTTTCATGTTTTGACATGGTATCCATGCACCCACCGCTATGCATGAACTCGTCTATTATTATGTTAAGAGTAATGCTATGCACCGCTATGAATTATTGCTATAAAAGACCGAATATGTGTAATTTTGAAAATTCGCCGATGGATAATTTTAAAAATTTACAGCATTTTCTTTTATGTAGCGATACTTTGTACTGGTGCATAGGATTTTCCTATTATAATAATATTAACATCTTGCGATAAATATTACCCACCATTTAAATTTGGTTGTCGAAAATTAAATTCCAAGACCAACATTAGCCCAATTCATCAAGCCTCACTTTAGAACTTGGAAACGCTGAGGGATATTAAAAAAAATAATAATAAATAAATAAATAAAATCCCAATTCATTAAGCCTCATTATATATAGCACTGTAATTAGTTGCTCTGAATATTCTTCCAATAAGGGTGTTTGCATGTTCAAGTGGAATAGCAACCTCTATCTTTAACAACCCATCAAATATTAAATTTTGGATTAAGTTCTGTTGGACTTGAGGGAGTCCATTCAGGGCTTCATCAGGCTACTTGAGATGGGCCGTGGGCTGCCTGAACTCCGCCCGTTCTAAAAGCTCTAGTTCACCACATATAGGGCCCGTTTGCGTTAGTTTATGCTTAAATCACTTTTGGAGAACTATTTTTTCACATATCTCTTTTAAATTATGTTCAAACCATGTCCTCACATATTAATATTTTCATACTAAAAGTGATTGTGGTAAAAGTTGGGACTTCCTAACTTTTGCCACAATTACTGTTAGTATGAAAATGTTGATATGTGAAGACATGATTTAATGTTTAAGCTCCAAAAGTATTTCTAGGAAAAGCTAATGCAAACGGACCCTTAGTGCAGCCCTCGCTCGGGTCAAAGTTTCTTTAAGAAAGCCAGTTGTGCTTCGAACGAGTAGAAGGTTCAGCTGAGCTGAGCTGAGCTTGGGTTCGGAGTCTTTGGACCTTTTCACTTTAGGGAAAGCTCGGACCAACCTTGATTAGTTGAACCCGGCCCAATTGTCACTCCTCCTCATTGGTCCAATAGAATTCGCATTCACTCTCTTTAAGAGTTTGTTTGGAAATTCTAAAAACTGGATTAGGTTAAATCCTATCTGTTACTGCTATCTGATTTTTGAATAAATCAGCTTATCATTAATTTTTTTTTAAAACTATGCCTTATTTTTTGTACAAGACTAAATATATATATAAATATTTTATAAAAAAAGAGGCTAAATAAATAATAAACACCGATGAAGTAAAAACAGGCCAAACACACCTTCAGTAGAATAATGTTCCGCGTTTGAAAATTTTGAAAACTAGATTAGGATAGGTTCAATTTGTTTAATTTTTAAATAAACAATAGTAGAATTAAAATTCATCAAATTTATTTTCAATCGATGAAATTTTTTTTTTTTTTTTTTTTCAAAAAGCCATTACCTTAATTTTTGATTGGAAGAAGGAAAGGTATGGCATTACAGAGAAGATGAGGTAAGTGAAGGGTAGCATGCAAAGGATCCACCACAAAAGTGTATGAAGAAGAAAAAGAATTGGTCTCTTTAGGAAGAGAGGACAAAGGAAGTAAGTCCAATCTAAGAAGCCTTTTTTATATGTAGGGTTTTGTCACACTGAAAGGACCATGGCATTTGACAATTGGGAGAACAGCTCTTGGTCCGGATGAAGACACACTAAAATTATGTCAGCTTTGACAGGAGAGTCCTTCCAATTCCATCTTTTATTATTTTACTTCAATGCTTCTCATAATTTTTTTTCTTTAATTTGCTCTAGCCAAATGTTTGGATAATATTTTAAAGAGGTTTTTTAAAAAAAAAAAAACTTTTGAGTAATGATCTCAGTCATTTGAGTGATAATCTAAGTCACTTGAATGATCTAACGGTCATTTAAGTTTTTATTGTTAAAAAAAAAAAAAAAAAACCCATTAAAACCAAAAATCCAACACACGTATCAGACAACGGTTCGATCGTACTTATGGAAGAGACAGCATCCCAAATCATTGTCCTTCCAAAATGGCCATATATCCAAAGGGCATATTCAAACCTAACTAATATTTAAGGGAAATGTTATTGGCACTTCAATATTAGCCAATTGCACTCTACCATCTTAAGTTTTATATTTTGAATGACATAAATATCCCTTATTGCAAAGCTTATTTATTCTGAAAACCACATATGATGTAAAGTTACATCAGGTGATTTCTGTTTGGTTAGTTGCAAAGCATATTTTGAAAAACTGATCATTAGATTAGATTCCCATCTTATGATTGTAATGTTAATTTACAAAAAATCACAGCAATCCAATGGTCAGTTTTTGAAAAATAAAAAAATGTGATTTTTTTGTAAATGTCATAGTCTCATAGTTTTTCACGGTTGATTCAAAAAGAAAAATCAACCGTTGGATCATCGAAATTTTTTGCAATCAGGACATTCATAAGTGGAGAATCTAATCTAACGGACATTTTTTCAAAATATGCTCTGCAATTGCTTAAACAAAAGTCACCTAAGTTTCTCATGTGTATAGAAAAAATAAACTTTGAAATAAGAGATATTTATGTCATTCAAAGTATAAAACTAAAAATGTATAGTACAGATGGCTAGTGGTAGAGTGCCAATAATATTTCTCATATTTAATATTAGTGTTTTGAAACAAAATTCCTGTGACGATTGAGAGTTAATGATGTAGGTTCGAATCCTTCTATAATGAGAAGCTCCTAGTTGAATAGCACCTCATCAATTTTCTAGAAGGAGAAAATTAATCTAAATTCTCTTTTTGTTAGTTC
Organism: Hamamelis virginiana; assembly: GCA_017140935.1. NCBI lineage: Eukaryota > Viridiplantae > Streptophyta > Magnoliopsida > Saxifragales > Hamamelidaceae > Hamamelis > Hamamelis virginiana. Next base: position 829,855 of record JAESVK010001317.1, read on the forward strand.
TTAGTTTATATTTATGTGACCGCTCGATACTTTTTCATCATCTAAAAAAAGAATCATAGAACTTAATTAAAATGGCACCGTTTGGATTTGTTTTTTATAAGTACTTATTTGTTTTTTAAAAAAAATTTCTAATATAATATATTAAAAAAAATTAAAAAAAAAACAAATAAATACTTATAAAAAAAAAATCCAAACGGTGCCTAAATGAATGGGTTACGTTTCTCTTACATCTTATTTTGACACATATTTGTTGCAATGCCTTAATCTTACATCATTTTCAAAAAATCATTTTAGATCTAATATATATATATATATATATATATATATATATATATATATAAGCACTAATATAAGGTGCACCTTATGCTTCTTGCATCAGGTGCCCTCTTGTATAATCACTTGCAGTGCAAATTTTAGAAAACTGACCGTTGGATTAGATACTCCAATCATGTATGTCATGCCTGCCAAAAATCACAGTGATCCAACGGTTGGTTTTTGAAATATGTAACTTCAAAAAACTGTGACTTTTTTATTCTTTAAAATGTTATCATTTTTTCACAGTCAGTATTCTCATAAACCAACTGTTGGATCACTATGATTTTTTCCAAGCATGACATACATGATTGGGGTATTTAATCCAACGGTCAGTTTTCTAAAATCTGCACTGCAAGTGGCTCTACAAGAAGGCACCTCATGCAAGAAGCATCAAGTGCACCTTATATTAGCACTTCTATATATATATATATATATGCCATAAATTTCAGGCAATATAAATATAAATATCAATTAATTAATTATAGATTTATAAAGGCCATATAAAAATGGTAGAGTTGGAAGAGGTGGGGCCAGGTGGGGAGATTAGATCACGCGGCGGGTTTGTTAGAGTTGTCACATGATCCACGAATCTCCATCTTGCCTTTTCAACGATCGAGACTACACCTTACATTTTGGTTTCTTCTCCTTTACCTTTCTTTACTCTTTTATCCCTTTCATGTCATCAATTTACATGTATATCCGTCTTCTTTGGGCCTAGCTTTTTACTTATTAATCATCAACATTGTTATCGACCAACCTAACAATGATAGCATTGAAAATGAACTTTGATTTAGTAATTAAAATATATGAACATAAATGGTTAAATTAGAGGTGGTATATGAACTTAAATAAATTAATTTTATTTCTTTCTCATCGCGCAGTTATCCGCCATCTTTTTGTGGAGTTTTTCTTTCTACAAATATTTATGATTGGCCTTTTTTTTTTTTTTTAAAGGAGTTCTAATTAAATATGGCGTTTTAAAGGACACGTACCCTATATGCTTAGGTTCATTTATCACTTGCTTCCTTTTCAATAAATTAACTTTCATTTCTTTATTTCATCGCTTTATGTTCTGTTCATTCATCGTTTCTCTCCTTAATTGGATTTTGATTATATTGTTTTGTGTGCTCTTAATCTAGCTAAATTATAAACTTTGAAGACAACTTGTTCAAATTTGGGTAGATTTGAGTAGGTGGGAGAAGCTTATAAGATTATTGGTTATGAGCTATTGGGTTGGAAAGTTCATGCAAGTTTTGAAAAACTTCAAGGTACAAATGTAGGGTAGGCTGATAATAAAACCTACAAAACCTACAATTGATTGCCTTCATTAGGATTAGATTTGAGGCTTTTGAAGATTGGGGATGCCATTGTATAGCCTTTTAGGCCAAGTGGGCTTTGAGTTAATCTTGTGACATTAGTGCCTCATGTCATAGCATTTATAATTATAATATAAAAAAAAGCATAATTAATATTATTTAATTTATTACAAAAGTAATATTAATATTATTTATTAGGCCAACTTGGATTAAACTGGGTTAGGCAATTCTGTTTGTTAAAATTATTTATTAAAAATATAAAAAAGCATAATTAAATATTATTTAATCTATTACGTACGTACAAAAATATTATTTATAATTATAATATATGTATACTCCAAAATAATATAATTTTATATAATTCTAGCAAATTAGCTCAATTCCAAGTTGATCAATTTTAATGTGGGCAAACAGGAAATTGATATTTATATTAGGCTGTTGCCTGGCTCAAAACTAACACTATCCTAAATATATATTAAAAATATGACCAAACTTAATTAAATACCACCAATTGTGTTGCAGAGAGAGAACTTTAATTCCCAATTTGGTTATGTCATGGTCCAATGTGTGAACCCCATAATGTACATTGATTACTATTTTTGAGGAAAGGACAAACTTTGGTATTGACATGATCATAATATAAAAAAGATATGGGCATTTCTGTCCAAAATGACAACCTCCCAATAATAAATAAACACACCCCCTTCAAGTTTTTCATATGATTGTCCATTGTCCACCCTCTTCCTTCACAAACACAAAACTCCCAACTCTTCCCTTAATACCCTTCTCCTCCTCTTCTACTTCTTGATCTTGCTTGCTTCTTAAAACATATTTGATAGAGATTTATTTGTTTTATTCGTTTGCTTGCTGAGAGTTTAAATTTCGAGAATTGTAAACTTTCAGGAAGTCAAGTCGATCACTTCTACTTGTCGGTATAAAAATTTAAAAACTCGCCATGGATGCCAATCCTCCTCAAGGTCTCACCCAAGAAGAATACGCCGAGCTCGAGCCGATCATTCGCACGTACCACACTTTTCGGCCATCGCCGAATTCTTGCACGTCCCTAATAACCCAACGAGTCGACGCTCCGGCACGTGTGGTGTGGCCATTCATTAGAAGCTTTGAAAACCCTCAAAAGTACAAGCACTTCATCAAAGGTTGCAATATGAGCGGCAATGGAGATGTAGGAAGTATAAGAGAAGTCACGGTGGTTTCGGGGCTGCCGGCGTCAACGAGCACGGAGAGGTTGGAGATTTTGGATGATGAGAAGCATATTTTGAGCTTTAGGGTTGTTGGGGGAGAGCACAGGCTGAATAATTATCGGTCCGTTACGTCAGTGAATGAATTTAATAAGGATGGGAAGATTTATACTATAGTTTTGGAGTCTTATATTGTTGATATACCGGAGGGGAATACAGGAGAAGATACTGAGATGTTTGTTGATACTGTTATCAAGTTGAACCTTCAAAAACTTGCTGTTGTGGCAATGGCATCTTTGCATGGACATGAATGATATGATACGTACGCTTGATCTATATATATATATATATATATATATTTAACATGGTGGTGGTGGCGGCGGCGGCGGCTTAAGTGGTGGTGGACTGGTTAGTATGGATTTTCTTTGAATTCTTAGTGGTTGGTTAGTATGGATTTTGCAAGTTTGGAATTGGTTTGTATATTTTAGTTTTGTTGGGTGCATTCAATTATTATTATTATTATTATTATTATTATATATAAGCTAGCTATTATTATAATAATTTTAGTTTCTCCTCAATAAATGATGAATTTTTATAGGAAATGATGAGCACGTACATAATCACATATCTACATCTTGGTTTCCTATTGGGGAAAGACCCAATGATTAATTAGAAGTATAATATTAATTACATTTACTATCGGATTCAATTCATTTAATTAAGTTATTGTGTGTCGTTTGATATCAACATTGATTCTCATCAATTTGATGGCATCTATTGAATATATATATATATATATATATATGGTTCCGATCCTGTTATCATAAGAACGTATTCACTTTGAGAGGTATTTGTGAAAAATCGACCGTTGGATTAGATAATAATTTTTTTGAGGCTGGTTTTACAAAATTCCGACCGTCGGATAGGCATGATTTTTTGCAGGCGTGGCATGCAAGAAGTGAGCATTATATCCTATGGTCGGAATTTGAAACTGACCACCTGAACAAGGGCAAATGGCCGAGCAGTCCAGTTGTAGTCCGAACTGCAACTGATCGCTGTTATTTATATATATGGTTTCATCATTATGCAAGTAGATTGATTGTGCCAGCATCGCTTGTCGGCTTGTGGCCTAGTGATATATTTCTCCTCTTACGAAATTAATTAAAGTCTTGAGATATTTTGAGTATTTAAACCTTTAGTTTCTGTTTGGATTTCAAAAAGAGAGAGAGAGAGTAAAAAGAAAATGGTTTTAAAATGCTTCAAAGAGGACTCTGATTTAATAGAATTTTTGTAATTAATTTTTTTTTTTGCTCTGCCTCCATCTTTCTAAGGATCCAAACAAGGGAAATTTAATTTAATGAATATTTTAGCATTTTTTTTTTCCTTCTCTTAGCTAAAATCCAAATAAAATCTGAAGTTGGAGGTTGTTGGTAGGGCCCAAGGGTCTATTTGAGTTCTTCCTTGGGAACATCTTTGCTTCTTATGTTGTTGTAATGAGCTTCATTCACATTGTCAAACAAAACCGCACTTATTCATCATCAGTTACGTGTACTCTAACATATATAGAACTCGAAGAACTCAGAGAGAGACAGAGAGAGAGAGAGGAGGGCTTAAATAGTTAAATTAAAGATGGGGTTGGTACAGAATTTGGTGCAACGCATTTTCTTGTGGCTTGAATGTCAACCCTAAATTTAAACGTCAGAGAGAGAGAGAGAGAAAATGTTGAGAGACTTGTGATCGATGAGTACGTACGTGACATTAAAGAACGTACATGTGAGTATGTGACCATGCCATGAAATCTCATCCAGATTTTCTCTCTGCTGCAACCAATTTTTGAGATGTAAAGTCACCCCACGTTGTGCAACTTGGGAAATTTAAGTTTAAATATCTTTATTGAAGACGACCGTCACTCTTCACAATTTCTCCTTGTATTAATGCTATAATTCACTTAATTATATGCTATCAAGTATCTTAGTTGACTCAATACAAACCAAGATTAAAGGCTATTAAATTATCTATTAAAATAAATTATCTAATTGTAGCATTAAGTAATTTAATAACTAGAATAATACTATAGTTGGAATAATCTTATATTAAAATAAATATCTGCATTGAACAAGTTGACCAACTGGTTCTGCTTGTGGTTTGCGATCGTCGTCTAGAATAATATTATAGTTGGTAGTCTAATTAACTAATTCGCTTTCTTTAAAATTTAATAATGTCTTCTAATTTATACAAATAATTAAATAAATAGATCGATGATATATTTTTGGTGAGTTCAATGTATAAATAAACAATATAATTGTAGCATTAAGTAATTTAATTATCATATTTATAATAATATGAGGGTTACACATGGAGCTGAGTTCCAAATCACCAATGTTGCAAATTAAAATATTATCTTCATCGCGGAGAAAATAAAAACATCAAAATATATCAAATTATACGTAAAAGTGCCAGCATTTGGTCTCAAGCCCAAGATAGACGTGCGCAAGTGTGTTCTATATATATATATATATATGATGCATTGGGGTCCCTTTTTACGGTCCATTCTTCACTGGGATAGTTGGGATAGGTATTTTAAAAAATCGACCGTTGGATTAGATACTCCTACTACGTATGTCATGCCTGCCAAAAATCACAGTGATCCAACGGTTGGTTTCTGAGAAAACTGATTGTGAAAAAAACTGACACTTTAAAGAACAAAAAAAATAGTCAGTTTTTTTCACAATCAGTTTTCTCAGAAACCAACCGTTGGATCACTGTGATTTTTGGCAATATCTAATCAAACGGTTGATTTTTCAAAATAACTATCCCAGTGAGGAGTGGACCGTAAAAAGGACCACAATGCATCATTTATATATATATATATATATATATATATATATAGAGAGAGAGAGAGAGAGAGAGTGAGAGAGAGAGCGCTTTTAATATAAGGTGCACCTGATGCAAGATGCATCAGGTGGCCTCTTCTATAGCCACTTGTTGAGCATATTTTCAAAATCTGACTGCTGGATTTGATAATCCTTTTATAGTTTTATGCATATCATACCTACCAAAAATCACAGTGATCCAACAGTTGGTTTCTGAAAAATATAACTTTGAAAAACTATGACTTTTTTGTTCTTTAAAATGTCACCCTTTTTTCACAGTCGAAAAACTGACCGTTGAATCAATGTGATTTTTTGCATTCATGATACGTATAAGTGGAGCATCAAATCCAACGGTCGCTTTCTCGAAGTAGCTGTTCCAAGTTGGTCAGATCCATTAGAAAGAACAAAGAGGGAGGACAAAAAGGAAGAACGAATAGAATTGTCCTATCTAATATAATTTTTATTTTTGTTGCATCAAATCTAACAATTAAAACCAGCCAAGGATTCTAGCTCTAACCCTTATCTTATTTCAAATTCAAAAACTTTCAATAATCCGATTGGTTTAGATTATCATTCAAATAAAAAAAAATTTTAATTAAATAAGATAATATTATGAAAACTAACATCTAGCTTTTTAAGTTTAAAACCCTTTTTTTATGTGTATATATGTACATAGATGATCAAATAAAGATCTATCTTAAAAATTAATAATAAAATACAAATAAATCATGTGTAATTTTTAGTAATAATAATTTCGCTATAAAAATGCTAAATAAACTAAACTTAAATCATAAAAGTAAAAATTCTAAAATTTACTGTCACATATATCATTATCATATAGTATAGTATAAATAATTTGATCTACAATTTAATCTTGCATTTTAAACATATCAGGGACTCCTTTTTGCTGTTGAGGCTCAAATCCTCAACAGCATCCTGAGGTGTTCTGGATGGAAGACACGTGTATAAATATGAGAGATCGTATGGTTGAAATTTATAGATAATCAAAACACGTCCAAAAACTGGATTTCAGGAATGAACAACGTTCCCGTGTTGCTCCAGGAGAACACACCTTCTTCTTTCCCCTTTCAGATTCATGGATTCAAGGGATAGGATTTTGGTTCAGTTCAGCAGAGAAAATGGCATGGAATATCACAGTGTGTAGAGAGAGATTGGGGAGAGGAGAGAGAAAAAAATGGAGAAAAGGTTTGAACGCTGTTAACTGAACCAAAAAGACATCGCAGGAGGCGTTTTCTTGTAGACGAAATATCAGCCATGGGATGACTTCCCCCATGACGTGTCGCCCATCAAGGATGCCTCAGGAACAGCAAATCCGAACGCCTAAACATTTGCATGGAGTTGAGGGTAGCATATAGGATAAATAATGTTGTCAGTTGAGGCATCATTGTCTTGTTTTTCCCACAAAAAAAGAGTAAAGTTAACTGGCCCTTTCAAGTGTGCTTGAATTATAACCCTCTAGCACGAAATGGAAGAAACCCCGCCCAAGTCAAAAATGAAGAAGAGGATTAAAGCCAATTTTATTGAGCCATGAGTCTATTATGATTCATGGAGTTTCTCTTTACTGGGGATTGCAAAATTAGTCCAAACCCATTTAGTAGAAATGGGTATGGATTGATATATTTTAATAAATGCATCATAATTAGGTCACCTAATTAAACTCATTTATAATTGTATTAGATATGGGTAACCCATGGGTACCCAACTAATTAAACCCTTTTAAATGATTTTTGTTCTCATGTTTGGAACATATACTCATTTAACTAGTACCATGACCCATGCTCATATATCATGGGTAGACCCGACCCACCAACACATATATCATGGGTTGACTATTTTTTAAAAAAAATAATTTTAATTTTAATTTTAACGCATATACATGCCAACAAAAAAATTTAAAATATAATAAATTTGTCGCATTTAACAACAAAATTTAACATGTCTTATTTATCTTCTATATACAAATCTCGTTCGAGATCTCTCTTCATGTATCAAGCTGACCCACCAACCCATATATAATGGGTCGACCCTTTTTTTTAACACACATACACACCAACGAAATTTAAAAAAAAAAAAATTTGCCGCATTTAACAACAAAATTTAACATGTCATATTTAAATTTTCAATAAAAACTGCGTTCTTACAGTTATTCAAAATGTCATAATTTGCAGTGTTGGATCATCCTGATTTTTGGTAGGCATGACATTCATAAGATAAGTATTTTGTCCAGCAGTCGATTTTTAAAAATATATTCTGCAACTGACCCTACGGAAGCGCAGAATGCCAAAATATATAAAATTGAAAGTTTTTTGACATAAGGGCACATGATTCCCTTTTTGGCAAAATGTTACATATTTTCACAATGACATTTTTCAAAAACCAACCGTCGGATCACTGTGAGTTATTGTAGGCATGACATACAGAAGAAAGGCATCTAATCCAACAGTCAGTTTTATGAACTGTCATGCCTGCAAAAACTCATAGTGATGTCCATCTTCTGTATGTCATGCCTTCAAAAAACTCACAGTGATCCGACGATTGGTTTTTGAAAAAAATTGATTGCAAAATTGTGACATTTTGAATAATTGTAAGAACGCAGTTTTTTTTTTTGTTTTTTTAGAATTTAAATATGACATGTTAAATTTTGTTGTTAAATGCGGCAATTTTATTTTATTTAATATGTTGATGTGTATATGCGTTTTTGTTTTTTTTTTTTATATAAAAAAAAAAATGGTCGACCCATGATATATGGGTTGGTGGGTCGGCTCACATGAAGAGAGATCTCGAACAAGATCTGTATATAGAAAATAAATATGACATATTAAATTCTGATGTTACATGTAGCAATTTTATTTTATTTTAATTTTTTTGTTGGCGTGTATATGCTATTAAAAAAAAAAAAAAAAAAAAAACGAGTCGACCCATGATATGGTGGGGCGGGGTGGGTTGACCCATGATATATGAGCATGAGTTTAAATGGGTTAAGACATGGTACTAATTAAATAAGTCATAAATGGGTAATGGTCATTTTATGGCCCAACTCATTTAGGCCCAACCCATACCTGCCGGTTTGCCACCCATACTCATTACTAACAAAAATGTGTGTTTGTCTAGGAAAGGTAAAATTGGATATGTGCATTCTCTTTATAAAATTTTTCAATACTTATAAAAACCTACACTAGCCTTTTAAAGTATCGTAAAGAAAAATAACATGACGTGATTATATGTGTTCGAAAGAATTTTTTATCCCAAAATTTTAATGATTGAGACTCCATCCCCAATCCAATCTGATTCTAATTCTAATGCAGTGGAAATTCAATGAGAAAAAGGTACAGCAACTCCAATGGGTTGTTCAAGTGGTTCCTGAGCGAGCCTTCAACTCGAACGTCCTGGAATAGAACCTTAGCAACCTCTTGTAGTTAGATCACGATGATTATTTTCTTGTGAATCCACTAATCCTAGCGTGGAAGGGAAAATAGGCATCTAGAATTTGTTGATTAATACTAAAAAAATAAAATAAAACTCTTATAATAATATTATATATTAATGATGAAAGTGTCACTTAGCTTGGCAAGTTCAAGATTTAGAAATAGATACTTGGAAACTTACCCTATTAATGTCTTAGATTTAAATTCAACACCATAATTCAAATCATAATGTTGAAGATTTGGCTTCTTCTAATGATACAATCTCTTATTGTAAATATTAGATCCAAATTCTTAGGGCACGTTTGGATAAGCTTGTACTTCATGTTTTTCTATTTTTAAAAGTAAAAGAATAAAAAATATATATATATTTTTTATAGGGCAAAATTTTGGTAGTTATTTTTAAAAATTGAGAAAGCAAGAATTCTACCTCAACTTTTTAAAATAATTATCAAATTTTTTGCACTCAAAATTTTCATTTTTTTACTTTTAAAAATAAAAAAAAATAAAGTAATAGCTTATCCAAATGGACCTTACTTTTTTAGAAAATTTCCTATATATGCCGATCATGATCAAATGTGGCTAATCAACACTACATAATTTATTTTTATTTTTATTCTCTTGGAGTACACAACTAAAGTGACCCATTCTCTTTTCTTAAACCTTTCATTTCAAACTCTGAAACAACTCTGCTTTAGCGAGAGAGAGAGAGAGAGAGAGAGAGAGAGGCTAAAAAGGTAGTGATAAAATTCTTTGCTCAATCTCTAAGAGGACCCTGGCAATTAATGGATTGGAGAAGGCCCACACCTACTTACTATATAGACCATCCATAGCCCATAGGACCACTAAATAAAGACAAAATATTTTACTAAAAGAAATCTATTTTTAATTTTTTACCACAAATATCTCCTAATATTAACAAATAAATATTATTTCACTTTGCAGTATATTTTCATTTTGATTGAAATACCAAATGTGATATGGACAAAAAAATTTATCGAATACAACACAATTTGAATTTTGATGCATGAATCGCAAATATTTCAAATGAATCTTGAATATCATGAAACAACATCAAAGATAATTTGAAGTATAAATTCATGAACTTTTTAAAATGTTAAAGTAAGCAAGTAACTATAAAGTTGTTTTGCAAATAATATAGTGGGGATAAGTTTAAGAATTTTTGGAGTTTTACAAAATTTTAAACTAACCCCAAATATTTTTGAAATTTGAGTGGGGGCACTTGCCTATGTTGCCTCCACCCTAAATCCGCCCATGTGGATAGCAATTTTGGGTTCTCAAATGATGATGTATATCTTTATGCAAAAAATGAAACAACTAGGGTTCATCGATTCGGCTCAATCAATTTCTTGCCAAATCACCATTTCTCTAATATTTTTATTTTAAAATCTCAAAATAAATATGGTACTATTGGAACAGGTAATAATCCATTAAGGTCCGGTACTTAAACTTAAATTAATGACCACTCACTATTAGAATAGGTATTTTGAAAAACCGGATATTGGATTAGATAACCTTCTAATGTGTGTCATACCTGAAAAAATATATATATACAGTGATCCAACGGTCGATTGATTTTTAAAATAGACTGTTGAATTATAGTTACAACGCTCAAGGACAAATAGTGTAGAATATTTGAAATTGATTGTCTTGCCATTGTGATTTTTGATAGATATAACATATTTAAAAAAATTATTTAATTCAACAATAATAATTTTTTAAAATACTTATCCCATGTAAGAAGGAATAAGATTTCTCTGCTTGGATTTGCTTGGTGTTTGGACGATGTGTCATGATCTGGATTATCTGCACATCACTCAAGTAAAAAGAAGAGCATTTAGATTATGACATATCACCAAAGTATATCCAAGCTCAAACAAAAGATCTAGACTCGTGTAAAAAGATGATGAATGAATTTTAAATTAATTTAAATACGGATTCGTAAATTATCATTTCTAGTATTGAAACACCTCCATATCCACTTTTACGATTAAAAAAACTAATAATAGTGAGCCTGAACCGTCTTATAACCGTACAAAAGGCAAAGAAGAAGAAGCCAAATAAAGTAGATAGGCTTGTGCATAATTGCACCAATAAATGAATAAACTCGTCTAAGATCTCTTTACCAGATTTTCTCCAACCCCTTAGCTTTGCTTGCATCATCATTTCATCCCTGATCCCCCTCTCTCTAAAGTACACTGCTACTACAGTGCTTCTCTCTCTCTCTCTAGGACACTCATTCCATTGCCTTAGTCCTTCAGTTGTTAGATTCTGCAGCAAAAGTATGTAATTTTCTTACTCTTTTTACTCTTCTTTCTCATCACGTTAGCTTGTTGTCAAAAATAGCTGAAAAGTAAAGGACTTTTTCTGTAAAATGGTGCTGAAGACATCTGCAATGAACAGGAGTTTGAACAGAGAGAATCCAGATATTTTGGTCGTGATGATTGCAGAGAAGCAGATAATGAAAGGAGGAGAGGAGGACAAAGGAGATGAGAGAGAGAGAGGGAGGGAGAGGGATGGGCCCTTTCAAAAGCCTGCAACAGAAATGAGTGGCACTGCACCACCAAAGAGTGTTGTAATGTTATGTTTTCTCTCTATATATATATATATATCTCTATATATCTTCTTGTTTTTTTACTTTTGTGTGGCTCTTCTTCCTTCTCTATCTTATTTAATGGGTCCATTTCCATCCATCTCTAGCTCTCTGCAGAAGCCTTTTTTGGCTTTTTGATACTCTCTTTCTTCCTTTTAGTGGGTTCTCTGAAATGGATGTCCTTTATTTTCAAGACCCATTTGTGTTTTGATCTTTAAAATCTTGTTGGGTAGTGAGAGAGACAGAGACAGAGAGATGTCATGATTCTTGATGGGGTCTGAGACTCTGAATTTCAGTTTCTTGGATTTTGGGCTCTTGAAGAAAATCCCACTTTTCTGTTCATGCAAAGATTTTAGCAGAGTTTTTGTATTGGCTTTTATTTTGTGGTTTGAGAAAGGTGGGGATAGTGGTGCATTATAAGTCCTTGATAGCTTTTTTCTCATTGTTGTTTTTGTTAAAGAAGAAACAATGCTCTTTAGCACTGTTTTCTTTCTTGTGAACTTTGCATTGCAATCGCTTGTTTTGGCGTCTCTGAGGAAACCACCTACATATAGTGTCAATCACAAGGGAATCGAATCAAACCACTTTTATCTTTCAGATAGTGAGATGATTTCGGAGCCTGATTTGGGGAAATCAAATGAATCTGCATAGGAATTTTTAACCCCATTATTATGATTTTGACAATGTTTTGTGGAGAAAATTGCATTTTCAGTGGCTTGTTTGCTGCTCTGTGATAGCTCCTCTGCAAATGAATGGAAGGTTGGTCATTTTCCACTAGCTTTTCATTTCTATTAAGTGATTACAGCTATTCTGGACATTTTTGCTTTGAATTGTTTAGTTGAATGTCTTCACTGAAAGATTGAATTTTAGAGCTGTTAATATTAATCATTGCTTCGAATCCATGTTGTTTTAACATGATCTTACTGACTTCTTATCTTTTAGCTATGCAGTATTTCTTTCTCTTGGTTTCTCTCAATACCATTTTTTTTGCTCTGTAATTTCTATAACTATGATGCATGCCTTTCCTACTTTGCCACTCTTGAGTTTAGCATCCACTCCACCCTCTTTCTTTATTCATTAGTATGTATCATGTTTATTATTTAGTAGAAAGCTCAAACTGCCCTTCTGAGTAAGCTGGATTGGTGATTATGCTATCCAACAGTAATGACAAGGAAACTGCCATGGATAACAACTCTTTGGTTTCCATGATGGTTTTGATTGGTGAAGCATGCTCACCTCCATTGAAACAAATCAGAGCATTAGCTTTTCAGGAAGGGTATTATGGCCACGAGTCCACGACATTATTATTATTATTATTATTATTTGCTTAGACCTCCCTCCTCTCCCAACCTCTCTCAGGACATTATAGCTTCTGTTTGGATCTCAGAAAGAAGGAAGGGAAGAAAGAAAAAAAAAAGTTTAAAATGCTCAAGAAAGGAATTCATTTTTAAGCAATTTTTAGGATTTTCTTTTCCTTGGTTCTTTACAAAATCCATACAAACCCTTAAGGTTAGGTCTACTATCCCTTATTTTCCATGTAACAAGGGCATAAACATGAGTGTTAGTGTTTAAGTCACCCATAGGTATTCAAGTGCAAACTTATGATTTTCAATTTTATTCAGGTTGATGTTTGCTTGAGAGCAGATCATTAGAGCTTGAAGAGAATGACTATGAGAGCAACATAATGTCTGCATTGTCTAGCAAATTTATATATTCTGATCTTCCCTAATTTCAGTGAGAAGATATATCCTAACTGGTTTCACTTACAATTTGAACCATATCACCATAAGTATGTATCTAGCAGCTGCTTATACCTATGCAATTCAATTCTTCAGTGCCCCATTATATGATGGAGAATGATATATTCAGTTTGCCAATAGATATGGCTGGACGGAATTCAATAGTCATAGATGGAATTCCTTCGCATTCGACCTCAAATTCACTTGTTCAGTCCAGTACATTTGATCTCAACAACCAAAACCAGATCATGTCTGGATACCCGGTGCTTTCGGCATTGCAAGGAGAACATATCGGTGCTGGGTTTGTTGATTCTGGTGCATTCGTTTCTAGAAGTATGCCACCAGGAAGGAATGCCATCATGGATGGTTCACTGATCAATTCACATTCCAATGATAACACTGAATTTCAGGAACAATTTATGGGAGGAACTCCCATTTCTGCAACTACACTTGCTAACCTTTTGGCCACAAGAAGTGGTCTTCACGAAGATCTAAATGATATAGCGGTTTCGGCACCTTCAGTTTTTCCTTCAGAAGTGTTTAGAACTTACGTTTCCAATGACTGCTCTAATACTTCAAATTCTTCATTTGCAACTGCTGTAAACTGTGAGTATGATGGAGTACATGGTGATATGAACAATAAATGGGATTTCAACAACTTTCTTGCTCCTCTGGAGCTTGCGGGGAAACCTTCAGAAAGAACTAGGTTTCAACAAATGCATTTCATGGGAAACCTGGATCCAAATGGGTGGATATCGTCGAACAATGCAAATGTGACCACTGATCATCCTTATGGATCGTCTAAATTTTGTAATGAGCTGTCTTTAAGTCTTGCCACATCTGAGCCTTCTATTATCTTTGGAACAGCCATCCCGGATCAGTGCTCGGAAATAAACTGTTCTGGTGTGACTCGCCATTGTTTGAATGAAACAGGGCTGGGCTCGGATCAAACTTCTTGCAACAGTAAGGAACTTTCTCTGAGTTTTGGCTCTTACAGACCAGCTCAATTCCCACAAGTAATATCTGGGTCAAGATATCTTCGTGTGATTCAGGAAATACTTGCTGAAATTGCAAGCTATTCACTTGAAAATCATGACCAAATGCGCTATTCAACTGGTAGGATTGGTGCTGGGGCAAGTATCCCATTTTCTTCAAGTTGGCCTACTGAGAGAGGGACTTCATTAATGGTTTCGGATGAATCTACTGAAGGGGGTGGTGGTGAGGTTCAAATGGAGCCCTTCTTGCATAGACAGGAAGTTGAAGTGAAGAAAACTCAACTGCTAGCTCTACTACAAGTGGTATGTATTCTTTAAATTATTGCTACTGATGAAATTAATATTTTGGTTTGGTTTAGCATCAGTTTTGGTCCGGGTCAAAATAGAAACATGAACTGCTCTTATTTGTCAATAAACTTAGAATTGTTTGTGTCGAGGGATACTGAAATTTGTCGAAATGTCAAAAAATCTAGAAATGGTCAAATTTATGAAATTTTGTTAAAATTTTGAAAACTTCAATTCAACTTTAAAGCTGTAATTGCAAGAGTTATCCTTGCCAAGCATGCTTGTTAATCCTTGTTTTGACCAAAACCAGGGTGAACATTGTTTGTGCTGGGCAAGGTCCAGTATGAAACTTTGGTGGATGGAGTTGTCCTACTTCTGACAATCCATTTGGCTCTCTCTCTTTCTCTGTGTGCGCGCGCGCGCGTCTGTCTGCGTCTGTGCACACTCGTGCGTTTAGGGGAAAGGGTGGCAGGAAAGTACTTTGTCACTAAAAGCCTAAAAGGATTTGATATTATATTTCATTCTTTTCTGGACACAGGTTGATGAACGATACAACCAATGCTTGGATGAGGTTCATACGGTGACATCTGCATTCCATGCTGCAACTGAATTGGATCCTCAGATACATGCTCGTTTTGCTCTTCAAACTATTTCGTTCTTATACAAAAATCTTAGAGATAGAATTAGTAACCAAATCCTTACAATGGGATCAAATTTCAAAAGCGGGTGTACAGGTGAAAATGAGGAAGCTTTTGAGACTTCATTCATCCAAAAGCAATGGGCTCTCCAGCAGCTAAAAAGAAAAGATCATCAATTATGGAGACCCCAGAGAGGCTTGCCAGAAAGATCTGTCTCGGTTTTGCGGGCATGGATGTTCCAGAACTTTCTACACCCGTGAGCTTCTTTACTTGAATATCATTCATCTATGCATGTAGAACATATACCTAGTCCTTCTCTTGGGGTTAAATTAATTGCAAATTTCCCAAATTAGCACAAACAATTCTGGAATGACAAATATTCTTCTTCTTCTGTCTTACCTCCCACTAAATTTGTTTGCTAATTTTTTTCATGACATTTTCTGTTTGAACTTTGAATTGTATCTTGTAAGATTAACCTTAGAAGACGAAAGATTTGATGTCTCTTGTCATCTGATAAAACCTGCTCGACATCTCCTAGCTAGGGTGGATACCTATTAAATTCTGCAGCTGAGTTAGCTTTAGGCTATTTGTGAAATCAAGTTATAATAAACACACTAAAAGCATTTTATGGAATCCAGGTATCCTAAAGATGCAGAGAAGCATTTACTTGCTGTGAAAAGTGGATTGACAAGAAGCCAGGTACTTGCAGCTTCTAGTATATATATCTTTGGGTGACATAATTGCAGCATCAAAAATGTAATTTAACACATGTTGGTATTAAAACATAAAATGGGGTATAATGCATGTAGAGTGATTTTTCAACACACTTTTTTACCAAAAATCCGTTTTTGAAAAACAAATCCAATTTCCTAGCAAATACTTCCGAATGTGCTTCAGCCAATTTCCTCATCTTACCATGCAACATGAAAGAATGGGCCTTATTTTTTGGCAATAACCCCTTATTTTGGGTTTCGAAATTAACTCTAATAATGTGTCTGAGTTCACAGCTGCTTTTATAATCTCATTTCTTCTATCTATTTCGGTTCATGACTAGGTATCCAACTGGTTTATAAATGCTCGTGTTCGTCTCTGGAAACCAATGATAGAGGAAATGTACTCTGAGATGAACAGTAGAAAGGCTCGTCGAAATGATGAAGGAACCGACAACCACCACCACCTTAAAAGCCATGTAAGCATCGACAATCAAAGATTTAAAATGAATTGATGCCGAAGAAGGAAATTTTTGTAGCAAATGAGATGGAGCATTTTGTGATATAATTCAATACGAAATAGGAGAACACATTGGATAACTTGGTCGTAATTGTACATAATGCTCTATAAAATTGGTGGGTCAAGGAGTACTTGTAATTATTTGCCTTCAA
>JAESVK010001317.1:855379-904783 GCA_017140935.1 Hamamelis virginiana
AAAAAAAAATAATTACATGAAACTCTTCGATAAATTTTTATTTTTAATTTTTTGTATGTTTTAAATGGCCCTTAAGTCATAATGAAGCCAAAAATCGGCTCAGCAGTCAAGGACACGACGCGCTCTTGAGGGCCTGTAAAAAATAAGCGATGAGGTCTGCTGGCGGGAAGCTGACAGGGGCTCTCCAACGATCAAGTCAATGCCTCGGACTTTGAAAAAAGTGAGTAATTTTTTAAATCAGATGCGCGTCGTGTCCATGGCTGCTGAGCCGATTTTTGGCTTCATCAAGTCCTATTCAAATTTAAAATATTTGGTTTTAATGTTGTTCATACACAGCTTACAAAATCTACATTATCAGACAACAAAAAGTCATAAATACCAAACCACCCATCTATACTCTATTAGGGATAGGAGTATAAATTTAGTAACAAAGCTAGGAGTGAAAATTTTAGATCTTCAATTTGAAGGGACAAATCAATGGCCACAATATTTTATATAAATTTTGACATAATTTTTTATAACTCTTCGTGATAGTTGTATTTAAAATAAAAAATAAAAAATCAACGGTAAGATTAAATACCCTTGACCCTTCTTATACACAGCACACCTATCAAAATCATATTGATTGGACATCTGTACCCTTCCAATTCATGAACATTAAACCCAACCTTTAAAAAAAAAAAAGTTTACATTTATAGATGAAATATCATTTAATTTCTGATTGACTTGATATTTGATAGATTTGATTCATATGATACGTGCATGAAATTCAACTGTCAATTTTTCAAAATATAACACTCACAAAAAGATTAAAAAAAATTGTGTCAAAATTTCGTAAAATTTCATGGCTAATTAAGTATCTTGCCCCCAATTTGAGTTTATATAAAAATATAAATTCTAGTTTTTGAGTACATATATATCTAATTATTGTCGTGTACCATAATTTGTTCCCCTCCACAATCTTGGCATTTGGAATGAATTACCACCATGAGGCCAAATTAGAGAGGCCTGTTTTGGCCGGAAATTCCAAAAATGGGCCTTCCACATAAACATTTTACCTGTTTGTCTTAAAGTTTTATTTTGTCATTAATCAAATTGCAAGTAACAATGAAAGAAGGAATATGAATATAAATATAATATAAATACTGTATATTGCCATATTGGAACCACTCATAGCTTGTGTGGTAGACTCTGTCTTTCCTTTTGACTTTGAGGACTGGCAATGAGGAAATCATAAGCTCCAATGTCCTCTCATCATCAACCCACCAACCACATGTATAATTACTAATAATATATAATTCATTAATTTGTTTTCCCAATCATTTATAATTCTATGATGTAATTATATATTTTATGTACGGTCTCTATCATTCATCACTAATTTACAATCACAAGCAATGGATGGTGATTATCACCATCACTTTTATATATATATATATATAAATATATATATGTGTGTGTTTGTCATGCATATCAAAAATCATAATGATTCAATGATTGCTTTTAAAAAATACAATTATGAAAAACTATAACTTTTTTATTCTTCAAAATATTACAATTTTTTTACAATAGATTTTTCTTTTTTTCAGAAACCAACCTTAAGATATATTATTGTGATTTTTTACATGCATGACATGTGATTCCAATTATTGATTTTTCAAATTTTATTTGCAATTAGTCACAAGAGAATGATTTTATACAACTTTGCATAAGGTGCACCTTATAACAGACTTTTTGTATATATATATATATATATGTATATGTATAGATTAGAATAATTAGTCTAGGTACTTACGTCTCATTAAGCACTTACGTCTCATTAAGCGAAAGGTCCCAAATTTGACTCCCCTTATAGGTCCAGTCACCAGCACAATTTTTCGAGCTTTAACTGATGTAAAATGGACAATATTTTAATCCATGTCCGAAAATCAGTAGTTACGAAAGTTCGAATATCTTGTTGGCTAAAAAAAATATTTTGTCTTTATATTTATGTCTTATAAAAAAGAATCTTTTAAGTTGGATTTCTCTAAATAAGCCAATTACTAGTTGAGATTAATCGAATATATATATATATTGAAAGATACAAAAACTTTAGTTGAAAGATCAGTTATTAATATTTTATCTGTCTTATCAAAGAAACAAACCTCTAGCTAGCAATAAAAAAAAAAACCCAGGAAAAAATAATAATAATAAAAAAAATAAAATAAATGGAAATTATTAAATATAAACATTAATATATTTTCTTTATGTTATGTGTGAATAATGCTTTAGGCTTTGTATTATACTCTGTTTTCTTCCAATGAAGAAAGGCTTTTTTTAATCAAAATAAATAAGATATAAAGCAAAGATGATAGTAATTGACTACCTAATTATCAATGAATTGCACGTGCTATTTATCGCTAGTTTTGGACGCTCCATTACTCTAACATTTCTTTCATTTTTTGAAATTATTCCCCTAATACTATGTGTTTAAGAGATTATATATAACTGACTTATCAAATAAATTTTCACGGGACAAGTTTCAACGAAACAAACCAACATGCAAGTAAGAGTCATGAATTACCTCTTTTTCACCAAGAGCTTGATTAATAATGATTTACCTCCTCCTTACAAAAGAGGAAGAAATGATATTAAGCCCAAGCAGGGGCGGAGCCACAACCAATGCAAGGGGGGCCATGGCACCCCCCAAGTTTTGCATTCATGATACATAAGTGGAGCATCAAATCCAACGGTCGGTTTTTCGAAAAAGTTGTTCCAAGTTGGCCAGATGCACTAGGAAGGACATATAGGGAGGACAAAATGGAAGGACGAATAAAATTGCCCTTAATTATTAGGTGAATTGGAAGCCTATTTATTTATTTTTTAGAATTCTTGTCCTTAAGTTAAGTTGATATGTTTATGTAAACTTGATTGTTTTTACTTCTTTTGTGAAAGGATTATTCTTGCCAAATTCATAAATAAGCCCAAAATAGACGCTAACATCTAATATTTTGGTGCAATAGATGCTCAAGTTATCTCCCTAGCTTAATCTTTGGATATGTGTTCTTGAAATTAATAGAATGCATCAATTCAATGTGTAGTGTATTTATCAGTCAATGTCATATCCTCATTAATTATTTCCTTGAGTGCAATTGAATAAAAATAACTTTAGTTACTGAAACTAAAGTGTTTTATTTATTTATATATTTAATATATGTATTGGTGATAGGAGGGTTGGGGTGAGCTTCTTTTTTTTTGCTAAGCAATGAGGCTGATGTTCGAGCTGTCAGTGCCGAACCAATTAAAAATCCTATTTATGGATTGATTGGATGTTTTAATAATATTAATTTATTTATTTGTGTGTTGTAATCGTTTGAACTAAATAAATATGATTTTCATTTGATTTGTAAATGAAAAAGTCATGTATAATTGATAAATTCTTCAAAACATAATAATAAAAAAATCATAAAAACCATTGAAAGTCAATGTATCATTGGAATTGTTTTAAAAAGAATTTTGGCACCCCCTGTTACAAAATCCTGGCTTCGCCCCTGAGCCCAAGCCTTGTTCGTTTGAATAGCATGTTAGTAATATGCTCTCTTTTTTAAGACTTAGGTAACCCAGTTGGTGAGAGTGCAAGAGAGAAACTAAGAACAAGTGAGAATTAGGTTAGGTCCACAAGTCGAATCCCTTTTTATGGAAAAAAAAAAAAAACTCCCTTTTAAGAAAGAGAAAGGCTACAATGTGAATATTCCTATGAATGTATTGATAAACTCACCTATTTGAAGCGATATTGCATGAATCTTAAGACATATGCCCCGCTATTAGAAAGGTCCTTCAAATGTAAGGTTTCCTTGTACAAAATTTTACAATAAATAATTTAAGGGGTGTTTATCCATAGGTCCTATTTATAAGTTTTGTTTACCAAAAATTCCTGCTATTTTTTCACTTTACCCAAAAATCCATTTTAATAAAAAACACATCAGTTTGTTCTTTAATTTTGCAGAAACTAATCATTTTGCAGAAAAATAATGCATAAATCAAATTTTTTGAAGTGCTTGAAAAAACTAATGCATATATCAGTTTTTTGAACTTTTTGGTAAAATAAAACTTAAATTTGAACTTTTAGGTAAAATGAAAAGATGATGGAACTTTTGGGTAAAAAAGAACTCAAAATAGAACTTTTGGATCATTTTCCCATAATTTAATCACACGAGCTAATAAAAGTTGGTTGTTCTTTACTATTGAATAAAAATTGACTAAACTTTTTATTATTTTTAATTAGTGCATTAGGATCTATTTTGAAATATCTTTTTTTTAAAGGGATGTGTTAAACATGGTCACCCTTTCACCATTTTACAAAGAATAGGACTATACTTATGGAAGGCTCAAATTAATTTCACTCTTTATGAAAGAACAAGAAGAGAACACCTTGATATTAATAATTTTTTCTTAGTGTATAAATGTTAATTTTTATAAATTTAGGAAAATTTTGAAAAATTGACCATTGAATTAGATACTCATCATATGTATGTCAGGCATGTTAAAAATAACAGTGATCCAATAGTTGATTTTTGAAAAATATAATTTTGAAAAGCTGTGACTTTTTTATTTTTTAAAATATCACAATTTTTTCAGAAACCAACCGTTGGATCACTATAAATTTTGGCAGTCCTGACATACATAAAAAGGGTATCTAATTCAAAGGTCAATTTTTAAAAATTTGTTATTAAATGACACTTTTGATATTATAAATAATAAGAAATAAGAAGTAAGTGGAGTGCAAAATGCCATTATTATTGGTGCGCGAATATCATTCTCCATGATAAATAGTAGACATACTACTTTAATGAAAAAGTGAAGAAAAGTCATAAAGGAAAGTTTACGTGGCATGTACAGGTAAGCAAAAGGTCGGTGGGGTATCATGATCTTTGGATCACGTATCCCTCACGTCAAAGTTAATGGCATCACAGGCAACAAAACACGTGGCAAAGCAATGCCAAGTTTGCATCAACATTGCTTGTGTTACAGGGGATTGCAATTTGCAACATCATGCTCCGTAACACCTACATTAATACGGACTTTGGATTTGTTATTGATATGACCTGTTGATAACCGTTGGATGAACGGCATGTATGCAACAATAAAAATTCAATGATTCACGTAAGAAATAATCAAATCTAAAATCGTTTTGGATTATCTATCATATATGTGAACATTTTTTATATGAGCCATTAGATCTCATTTCTTATATATGTGTCGGTCATCCAACGGTAATTAACAGGTATTGATCACCTATCAAATCAATAGCAAATTTAAAATCGATTACATACACATGTATGTGTATGGTATTGTATTTGCATCTTTACATGAATGTATTTATTTTGCTTCTTGATGGTCTAGATGTACAAGAGTAAATCTTAGTTCTTTATGGTTGGAGAAACATGGACGACCCATCAATATTATTGGATCTAGCACCATATGCTACATGTGATCAAGTAATTGACCATACTTGGAAAAAGTGTCCAACTTTTTTTTCTTTTTTTTATGTTTTAATGATTTATTGGGATTTAAATTTGGATATTGGTAAAATATCATCCCATAATCGTAATTTTCTCACCTTTTTATTTAATAGATAAATATTAGAACATTATTAAAAAAAAGAGTTAGTGGGGTTAGAAATGGAAATCTTCACTTTACAATGGGGAAGTGCTGCTAGCTAGGTCCAATGCTTTTTGCCAGTTGTCACAATTGGGCAAAGTTTCATTATCATATTCAAAGTGCTCCCAATTAATATAGTTATCAGAACTAGACCTATAGTTCTGATAGTCACATTTGGGCAAAGTTTCATTATCATATTCAATGTGCTCCTAATTAATATAGTTATCAGAACTAGACCGATAGTCCAGGTGGACCAATGATATATGGACAAGGAGAAAGAAAGAAAAAGAAAAAGAAGCAGCTACTCCCGTTTGGATATGCTTATGCTTGTGCCGTTGAAGCAGAAGCAGAAGTTAAGTGCTGCAGAAGTAGAAGTCAATTATGTCTGGATACTGTATTTTAAAGTGCTGTGCTGCAGAAGCAGAAGTCAATTGTTTGTTTGGATACCATCTGTTAAAGCTACTTATAATACTGAAATGATCCAATTACCCTTGCAAAAATGTTTTTTTATTTTTTATTTTTTATTTTTGCTTGTTTGGCAATCAAAATTCTATTTGACAAAATTATAATTAAATTATAAAATTTAAATATATTTCATACAAATATTAAACTAAAGATAAGTGCAACAAAATTCTGCTTTATATAATAAATTAATACAAAATAAAGTCTATTTATAAGGACAAGGTTGGCATTTGCAAATTTCATTAACCAAAAGCAACTTGTGCTTTTATGAGACACAAGTCCTTTGGTGCTTCATGCATTAAGTACAAAAAAACACATTTTCTACTTTTTTTCTATTTCTCTCTTTTTACCCAAACACACCCGACTTGTGCTTCTGGACACCAAAATCAACTTATATTGCTTCTACTTCTTTATCCAAACAAGCACTTAATCAACTGTATATTTATTATTGTAAATAAATAAATATTATATATCTAAGCTATGAAGTATATTTAAAATTATATATTTTTATTATTAAATAGTCTGACTAGTGATCGATACGACCAAAAACCCATTCCCTTGACCACATAAATGTCCGATTCGAGTTGGATAACTATGCCCTTAAAGGCTTGTTTGAAAATTTTGTTGGTTATATATATATATATACACTGTATTTATTCTTTATTTTTTATATAATTCTGAATAAATTTATAAAAAATATTAATTTGCTAAATAATAGTGAAATCAAAATTGAATAGAGTAGCCTTCAACTAGACAAATTTTCATATTTTATTTATGATGGTCTCGATTGTAATATAAATGCACCAAATTTTAAAAACTTATTTTTGACATTGGTAATTTATTTAATTAAACTCCAAACAAAGTATTACTCAGCTTTTAAAGTTCTTTAATCCTCTAAAGTCTAAACCATTAAATCATTTGAAGTTGACTCGAAATCATTTAATTAAAAAATTTATTTTTTACTCAAACTTATTCGCGAGATAAACAAATCAAATTCAATTTTTTTTTTTATTTAAAAAAAGTATATAAAGAAAAAATCCAGGCAGACCAGGCCCAACGTTTAAGTGGGTTATAGTGTTGCACTTGCAACCTAAGCCCAAGGGCAGGGTGTGCCAATATGGCAATATCTTATTATCTTGCAGCCCATCTATAGCAAAAATGACTCCAGCTCCTGAGGATGACTCTCCACTCTCCAGGCAGCAGGCAGCACAATGCAGCCAATGTCAGTGTTCAGCCCCTCCATGGCCAACTCGACCACCGGAAAGGAGCAAACCCGGTAATGCCTGCACTCTCAGTCGATAATATATCATCGCCGTAAACATTTGGCGTAGTAGATAATTCATCACTAACACATTGATACATCAGTAGAATCATTAATATAGGACACAGCAGTCTGTCTGATTCAGAGTTTACCGTGGAACAAAAGGACAACGAAAGTACATGCTTGTATGAATCTTACATCTCGTGTATAATAAACCTCAAATATATATATCTCTAATAGAAAGGAAACAGTGCAGATGCTGAGCAGAAAAGTGATCGAGCAATCAAAATGGGATAGCGTAATTCTTTATCAGCATCGCTCCAAGCTCAAAAGTAGTCATCTCCCAATGACGCAAGAAGGTTTGGTTGCTTTGGTAGTTTCTAATGGAGGAAGAATCACAAAAGTTTGAAAGATGGGAACAGGGCTGCAGCAACAACAAAAAATCCTTCTCAGTACTCTTACCATTAGAAAGAGCACGTCTCCAAATCCAAAAATGTAGTCACTGATAATGGTTTGTCTGTCCATTTATTATTACCTCATTGCTCCATAAATTTCGTATTGTCATCAGAGACTGGATTGTCCACCTCACACCCACTACTCAAACCATCATCGTTACTGAAAGGCAGAAACTTCTCTCTCATTGAATTTTCATGGAGGTCAACCTTGACAAACTTCACCTTTGTTTCCCCTTCATCCTTTCTCTCTTCTTTGCGTTTCCTTCTCCCTTCAGTTGCTGTTAAGTTCATCGTGTGAGTAGCAGCCAACAATGCAGTATCCACAGAATCGAACATCTCTTGGTCTTCATCGACTTTATCTTCCACTCTTTCCTCATTATCAGAGTAATGGAAGAGATTATCATCCCAGTTTTTAACACCTTGCTTATATACTGGAAACTCATAATCTACTCTTGATTTGTAAATGACAGCTTTGGCATGGAGTTTGGTGATATCATGGTCAAACACTTTAACCCCTTGATCTTCAACAATTAGTAGCCACTCTGAAAACGGGACACTTAGAAGTTAAACATTTCAGGAAAAAACATCATATAAAATCTGAAAAACAGGAATGAATCACAAATTAGGCAGCTCCTCTCCAGTTAGCACCTCAATGGTTTTGTCAGGTTAGCAATCAGAGTGCCATACATCACAGTAATAAGGGCACTGCCATAATTTCCCAAAAAAAGAGTGGTTTGTCTTCAAGTATTCCACTTGCTTCCCTTCCACGGTGACATGACAGCGGCTTCTCCAAACCATAATATGATGTGTTAAAATTAAAAAATCATAACCAGACAAGCCGTCGCAGTTAAGATATATGACAAGAGGGGATAGATATTAGAGCTACTCACGGATAAGAGCTATGGGAGTAGAAAAATGAGGTCTACTTGTTTTCTCCTTGCCTGTCTGATTAGTGACCCACTTAATTAATTGAGAGGGGAAGCGAGAATCAGAGAAGGCATTAGCATAAGAAATGGCTTTATTCTGGTCACCATTTTCCCTGCAGCCAACCAAATTATGACAATTAGGAGACAATATATTCCAATAAGCAACTTTTGCTTCTCCTTGACAATCATCATTTTTACATACCTGACAGACTGTATAGCACTGTCAGCAACAAACAGCCATCTCATGGCAAGATTTTTTAAATGGTTCTCAGGTAGCTTAGGGTTGAGGAATGAATACTCCACCATTATTACAGCATCATACAGGATATTCCGTAAAAGAACTTCATCTTCAGAACTCTGTGACAAGAAAACTTTTTAATTGGACATAACAGTAAAATTTTAATATCATTGGACATTTCATGTACTACTTCAAATGGCAGGAGAAATAGGATTTCCATTATCATGAATTTTGCAAGTAAATAGCTAAAGTACAATGGAAGAGCTGGTTGACTAAAACCAAATTCTTTTGCCTTCATCAACTGATGAACAACAACTAACCAAATAAGGAACCATATAGCAGAAAATTCAACTCAACAAAATCTTATTACAACTACTTAGGGTAAAAACAAAAAACAAAAACTCCACGCATCCTTCTTTGCATAAAAAAGCAAAAAAGGGTGACCCATTAAGGAATTATGGAGTAACAATGTAATCTTGATGTCTTATGAAGCCAAGGAAGTCTAGTAACTATGAAGTATGAACTATGAAGAGTAAACATAATAAGAAAAAGAAAACATGCTGACCAAAAAGGAGGTGACTAGCAAAACTGGCTCCAGCAACATCCTGAGAAGGGTATCTGACATTAACCAAAGAGAAATCAGGAATTACACCCGTCACAATTGAAGAACGAACAAGAACATAAACACTCATTTAACTAGAGCTAAGCTGAAAGCAACTTATATTTCCCTTAATTGAGGAGGGACAAATAGAAAGAAAGTAACACTTTCAAGTTTCAAGTGCACAAAGTACCCATAGAACTCCCAACAATGAGTTAACATTAATTCACTTACTCATCAATAACATCAATAAATATTAATGAGTAATTTCCACAAAAAGTGATCAATTATATATAAAACGATTAACAATACAGAAATATTGGTTGCATTGCATATTTGCATGTAACAGCCATAATCAAGCAATTTCAGAAAAATGAGAATTCCGTGCTTGGAAAGAACTTCAATTATAAAAAGCTTCGAACTAATCAAGCACCATTGATCACCAAAACACTGCAATTAAAAACGAAACCCCAAAAGAGTCATAAAATTCAAGTAAACGAAAACAACTCTCACCAAAGAAGTAACAATTCTGAAACCCCATTATCGTATTAACCACCCAATTCTGCATATCTTTCTGCAACTCCACCCTCGAACCCCCCAAACAAATCTTCAAGCACAACCTCAACAAAAAAGCTTCACACATAACAATCCCAGCTAAGTAACCAATCCCACATCCCTCACTAACACCGCGCCTAACTTCATCATTAACAAGCGGAAAAAACACCCTCAAATCATCCCCATTTTTACAATCAACCTCAATTTTATCGACAATCCACGCACCAACCAAATCGCCAAAACACCGCCCCAGTGGAACTGACCCATCATTTCCCTCTGTATCATTACAACAACAAATGCTTATATAGCTAACAATTCCTTCTACCAAACAGTCAAGCTCTCTCTTACACCTAGTATCACTCATCAACTCATACAACATATATACAACCGGAGCCAACAATGCAACTCTTTTCAACCCACTGCACGAAGCTGAGCAAGACACTAGTACTTGAAACAAGTCCTTAACTACAACAACTTGCTTCAGAGGGTCTTGAACCGTACAATTATGGGTACGAAATGTAACTGCAGAGTAAAACCAGGTGATTTCAAGAGGTGGGTCGGTCATCGTTTGTACTAACCGAGAGAAAATCGAACCGAAACACGAAAAATCGGTGACGCCGTTCCTGTAATCGGTTAAGAACCGTTGGATTGATTCTTTCAGCATGTGTTCGTAGGTTTCGGGTGGTTTTTGACCCTTGATTTGCTCTACCGAAGCTGATACCTCCATTTTGAATGTTTGATTTGGGGTTTTGATTCAGAAACCCTAATTTTGCGGTTTGTGGTAGCAAGTGGGCATGGAAGGGGAGGGAACATTTGGGGATTTTAGTAGCGGGCGACATTTTGAATTTGGACCAACTAAAAAATTAAGAATTGCAAGTAGACCCCTCTTCTTTCAAAAATAAGACCCTTTACTTTTTGATACAATGACGTCCCCTTTTTTTTTTTTCTTTTTTTTTTTCTTTTCAAGCAATAGGAAAACACAAACAATGGACTGACAGTGTTGGATATAGAAGGAATGTCCATTTGAACAGCTTCTAATGGTATGTTATTTGAGATGTGCTGTCCCATATATATAACCCTAAAGGGGGGTGAATAAGATTTATGGAAAACTTTAGCAAATATTACTAAATAAAATTTAGGTTCAATTAATTTCAGCAGAAACAAATAAATATAAAAAATTAATTGAAACAAGAGAGAAAGAAATCAAACACAGCGATTTAACGTGATTGGCTCTCCTACTTTCACGCCTTAAGCATTCAGCCCAAGGATTCCACAATCCACTAAGGATTACTCCTTCAAGGTGGATAAACCTTTACACAGCCTTTTTTCACAATTGGAAGACTCCCGCCAGAGCTCACAAAGAACTTTCACTAGTGCTCACGAAGAACACTCACTAGTACTCACAAATAACACTTCTTCAAGCCTCACAAAGAGCAATTCTTCAATGCTCACTAAGAACACTTCACCAATCTCACTTCCAGGTGGAGATTAAACCAAGAATACTCAGCTCTTCTCACAAGAATTACAACAAGATTTATTATATGTACTACAAGAAAACTCCTTAAAGAGTAGATAAAGTACAATTAAAAGCTCACACTATTATCTCTCAAAGATTTAAACTATTTGGCTCAAGAGAGGATGATGAATCTTGACTAAATCACACAAAAATGATGAATACTAGATTGGTATATGTTTTTGTATGATCATTAGTTAATTAAAGACTCATGAAATGAGATAAATAGACCCCAAAGAGAATATGACCATTAGGCAAAAAAATATAGCCGTTTGGGTCTGTCAAACTAGCCGTTATAAGATTCAGGGCACGGTCAGTCGACTAGACAAAAAGGGTTAGCCGACTAGCAAAGTTTAAACTAGTTTGATTCAAAATCTAGGCACGATTAGTACACTAGACAATGTTAATTAGTCGACTAGCAAAGCTTTTAGTCGATTAGTCAAGCTATTGGTCGACTACTTGTAGACTTTCAAAAAAATTACGTACTGCCACTACTTTAATCGACTAGGCAGTGAGGTTTAGTCGACTAGGCAATGTACAAAACCAATTTTTATGAAAATTAACAAATCTTTTGAGTTCATAAAAGCCCACTATGATTTCCACTTAGTTTTGACTTAAAATATGACTTTCTAAAACATGTCAAATACTAAGGTCATTAAGTTAAAGTCTTTTTGAGCCAAGTAAGGTTAATTCTAGAGAGATTTACATAAAGCCTAATCACTCGTACAAGATAAAAAACAAAAAAACAAAAACAAAAAACAAAAAACAAAAACAAAAACAAAAAACTTGATATCTTCAAAACCTTGTGCTTGGCTTATGTTTTTGAGCTTCAATGATCTTAGTGAATATGTAATACTCATATTCAATGCTTTGAGCTTGATCTTTATTGAAGACTTCCCTTCATGAAACCTGTTCTCACATAATGTATATATTAGGTATATTTGGTAGCACAGAAATATCCATTTGATATTTACAAGAAATTTAACCAAAACATTATAGTAAAAATATGCAACAAAATATTCATATGATTTAAATCAAGAACATTATACACTATAGTACAATGTTTGTTATCATCAAAATTAATTAACTGAAAGGGGAAGCCATAAAGCCAACACGATGTCGTTGTCAAAATTTAATATTAGCACCTAACTGAGTTGTTCTAGTGGTACGCCACTTGGGGTGACAAATTTTGGCAGTGGCACATAGTGCTGTCGAATTTGTTGCCAAAATTGTAGGCAAAAATCATTATGCCATGTCATATTTTTCCTTCAGAAAGTTATAATGTCAAAATATAACACCAATACATTGTAGCACATTCAATGTACTAAATTTGGCACCTTAAATGACACCAAATGGTATTAATGTCAAATTTTGACACTTACGTGCTCCAATGAATTAATGATTTTTAGCATTTTTATGACATTGCACAGACTGCAAGTACCATTTGAGGTGCTAAAATTGGTAGGAAGGGCTATCATTGCCAAAATTTCACATTCCATTAGAGTACTTTATTTGGATGTCAATTCCAAATTTTGACAATGACTGCTCAAATAGCATCTCATTAAAGCTACTCTCACTTTTTAGAAAAAAAAAGTGACATTTTTCTCCGTTTAATGTTTTTATTATCATAAAAAATAAAATATACTCAACTAATTATTTGATTTTAAAGTCTTGCTCATTTACAAAATTATCTATTCATCCTCTACCTTTCAAGATGAGTACTTTTGTTTTTGTATAAATTTTAGGGTACAAGGGAGATCGTAATCTACCACTATTTGGAATATATGCTAAAATTATTTAGTTTCATCATTTTATTTGACTTTTAGTTTTAGTCACTATTTTATATTAGCATGTCCATTATTTTCATCATTATGCATGGAATTAAGTCAACTTTTTAAATGTAGAAAATGTGACCTATTTTTATTAATATTATAAGTAAGAAAATAATTGTTATTTTAAACAAAGGGAGAAAACTGTCTATTTATTAAACCAACGACGGGTGTAAATTTTCTCTTAAAAAGTTATAATCCTTTTTGTCATGAAATATTAGTAAATTGGTGGGGGTCTTTACTTGGAGTCCGGATTTGCTGGTGAGTAGCAATTTGCTCACTAGGTGGTGTGCGACACGGAAGCAAAAAACGAGATCTAACAGTTGGGCTGCAAAACTCAATATTGGGCTGCCGTTTTGGGTACAAAACTAACCCTTAACAGAGTTAAACGCATATTTCTCAAAATCTGCTCCGATTCAAAGAACCTAGAACCCCTTATCTCATTCTTCAACCTTCAAACTCACGGTGTTAAACACAGGTTTCTCAAAATCTGCTCTGATTCAAATAAGCTAAAACCCCTTCTCTTCTTCTTCAACCTTCAAACCCAAACATTCCTCTTTATCTTTCTGTGGCTGTATGTAAGGACAATTCCATTCCTCATAAAGCGGCCGAGTCAACTCGTCCCGCTGAACACGACACACCCTTGCTCAGTTTCCCCGACGGCGAACGGCAAATTTACCATCTGGCTCTGCTCCGTCACACCCTCGCTCAGTTTCCCATATGGCGAACGGCAAATTTACCCTCTGGCTGTGCTTCTCTAATTTTTTGTTTTCTGGGTATATTTTTATTTTTAATTTTTTAATTCATTTGTTTATTTGGGTATTGTGTGTGTGGGATTTTCCAGGTTTTTAAGAAGATGGTGTTTAACTTTGAAGCTAAAGAGGGTTTGTTGTTTGAGGTCATGATTGGGTTTTTTTTTTTTTATGGGAATGAATTGGTTTCAGAGGTGCGTGTGTTAATGGGGTTTGAAGGGATTTTGGTTCAAGTGGGCATGAAGCTAAGGTTTCAGATGGTCTTAACATTAATAGGTTTTGTGGTTTTGGTTCTGGTACAAATTGATTTTTTTTGTGGTTTATGCTTGATGGGTTTGAAGAATATATGTGTTTGGAGCTCTGTAATTCATATAAAATTATTTGAAGAACAGTTTCTTGATTTTAAGTCTTGAAGAGAGAGAGAAAAAATTTGGGAGAAGATGGACATATAGTAGACTAATGGGATAGATAGTAGACTATTGGGAGAGACCAGTTAACAAACGTTAACAGTGTTTTAGTCCCAAAACGACATCTCCATTTGTGTTTTTTGCCCCAGCCATTAGATCCCTCTGTGCGGTTCCGTGTCGCCCATCCAAGGGCTGCTCACCACCTAGTGAGCAAATTGCTGCTCACTAGCAAATCCGGACTCCTTTACTTGGGACAGCAATACCGAGATTCCAAATAAAATTTAGATTAATTTTATTTAAAATATTCGAAAAAAAAAATATTGAAATAATATATTAATGAGAAATGTTGTTTTTATGTTCAAGTTTTTCGTTTTCGTCTTACTTGTCAACCACATAATGGCAATGCATTAATTGTTAGTGCAGTATACTGAAGTAACCCCACATCAAGCCATGGATTACCGTGTGATGATGGGTGTTTCTTTGATGTATTTGTAGGGCGCGATCTCAATCATTGATCTTTTGAGGTCTCCAAAACAATTTCCCATTGCTAAGGTGATCAAGTTCTGAAAACAGAGGACGAGAAAGATCATGCAAAGTAAAGAAAGAGAAAATTACAAACAGAAATGAAGCAAATAAATGCTGTTCCCAAAGCAAACGAGCGGAAAAAAAAATCAAATCTTTTTAGTTGCTTAAGTTCTGTTTGGTTGTTGAGAAAATATAGGAAATAAAAGATAAGACAACAGTTTGGCTCAGTTAGGTTGTGTTTACTATTTATAAGCAAAAGCAGGAAAAAACATAATCTCTTAAAATCAGTTTTTATTTTGAATTCTTTGTTTTCTCAGCAAACAAATTGATGCTAAATGTTAGATTTTGAGAGGTGGTTTGAGATCATGATTCAAGATTTTGTGTAAGAGAGAGAGAGCAAGCAAGTTTGGGGTTCTTGAGTCAACAAGTATTATAGTAGAGTCATGGATTTGTTGTTGGGAGATTTATACCGAGGAGTTGCTTCGGCTTAACCGCACAATGGATCTTCATCAACAAAGGTGCTTCGTCGGAGTTGCTGGCTTTTGCCGAAAATGACGGGAGAAGCTGATCTATTGGTTTTGCTGGTGCTTCTCTCTCTCTTCTTCTTCACCGTGGTTATTATAAAACGACAGTAAAATCAAATTTTTATTTACTGTACTCATAAATAAATAAATAAATAAATAACTGTAAAAAACATTTTTTTTAATATGCTCGGAAAAAAATTTAGTAAAAAATTTGATTGTGTTAATAAAAACACAGTAAAAATGTTTGGTATCTGTGTTAATAGAAACACAGTAAAAACGTTTGGTCTTCTTTTTTACTGTGCTAATAATAAAAATACAGTGAAAACTAAAATTTTTTTTTTTTTTTACTCGCAATATATTTTCACTGTGCTATTTCTTATTTATTTTGCTAATAAAAACACAATAAAAATATTTGGTCTTTTTTTTTATTGTGCTAATAAGAAAAAACACTCTGAAATTTTTTATTTTTTTTTACTGTGCTAATAAAAACAAGATAGTGAAAATACACATGAATTAGACATAGCAAAAACATAGTGAAAAAATGTGTGGAAAAAAACACACATTTTTATTGAGTTTTGGTGTTTTCAATTGAGTGTTTTTACTGTGCTGATGTGGCACTTAAATTTATAGACTAAGTGCATTTTTACTATGCTGATGTGGCACTTGAATAAGTGGACGGGAATAAAAATGAGAAACATTGACGGGATCCGTAGCATTGCTCTTAATAATTCAAGAAAAATATATGGAAAAGTTGGTTATTTACATTTCTTATTCATTATGCTTAAAATTTTGGAAAGTTCTTTTTCATAAATAAATATAAATCAAAATTTAAAATATTGGACCGAATTTTAAAATTCTAAAAATCTTGAATATATTCAAGCTTTAATTATAGAATTATAATATTAGATAAGTTTCTAATAATAAACTGAGCAAATTAAGTACATTTACCATGACAGCTAACGTAGGATATTTAAGTGTTGTGGATCTCAATTCATTCATACTCACTCATATAGAATAACCCACAACTAACCCATATGGGCGTAAATTATGACTAAGGTTGTGAAATCTAGATCCAACCCCCATAAAATGTGGGTCCCAATTAGGTACGAGAGTTACCCATGTGAGTAAATTGGAAAGAATTGGAATTCTATACATTACTCCTATATACAAAACTTAGAAGAGACTTTTTAGTGTCTTGTATAGCAATTTAAAGGTCTTCAATGAAGCTCATTAATATTTTAGCTCAATCCACAATGACTTCAAAATAAAATTCATTATGGATGCATGTATAGAAACCAACATTAAGTCATTTCTTATCGAAAAATACTACAGCACCAGACATTTTAACTCGAAATTAAAAACCACTCCAATGTGTCCAACTTGCTTTGAAAGGTGAGAGGTCTATTTTCTCAAACTGTTTCCTTTTTTTTTTTTCACACACCATTCAAACCACGACACGTCAGGATAAGTTTTATTTTCGGGTTAAAGTGTCGGGTGATATAGAATTGTTGTTTCTTGTCCCATTTCATTCTCATTATAACATTGAACCCCACATCCAACAAACCAAAGCACCCATTTATGAGCAATACAGCCCCCTTTCATTTCTTTTTCCTTTTTTAGCTTTAGAATAAAATTTCTTCCATTTTTTTTGGAAAGTTCTTTTTCATAAATAAGCATAAATCAAAATTTAAAATATTGGACCGAATTTTGAAATTCTAAAAATCTTGAATATATTCAAGCTTTAATTATAGAATTATAATATTAGATAAGTTTCTAATAATAAACTGAACACAGTACATCTACCATGACAGCTAACGTAGGATATTTAAGTGTTGTGGATCTCAATTCATTCATACTCACTCATATAGAATAACCCACAACTAACCCATATAGGCGTAAATTATGACTAAGGTTGTGAAATCTAGATCCAACCCCCATAAGATGTGGGTCCCAATTAGGTACGAGAGTTACCCATGTGAGTAAATTGGAAAGAATTGGAATTCTATACATTATTCCTATATACAAAACTTAGAAGAGACTTTTTAATGTCTTGTATAGCAATTTAAAGGTCTTCAATGAAGCTCATTAATATTTTAGCTCAGTCCACAATAACTTCAAAATAAAATTCATTATGGATGCATGTATAGAAACCAACATTAAGCCATTTCTTGTCGAAAAATACTACAACACCAGACACTTTAACCCCGAAATTAAAAACCATTCTAATATGTCATGCTTTGAACGGTGAGAGGTCTCTCTTCTCAATTTGTTTATTTCCTTTTCACACATCATTCAAACCACGACATGTCAGGACAAATTTTATTTTCGGATTAAAGTATCAGGTGATATAGAATTATTGTTTCTTGTCCTATTTCACTCTCATTATAACATTGAACCCCACATCCACCAAACCAAAGCACCCATTTATGAGCAATACAGCCCCCTTTCATTTCTTTTTCCTTTTTTAGCTTTAGAATAAAATTTCTTCCATTTTTTTTTTGTCTTTGAAGTTACACAAATTCTATCCATGCTCTAAAGTCCTTTGCACCACATGTGCCATGCCCCTCTAATTATTATTATTGTTGTTATTGAGTCAATAACATTGACAAGACAAACAAGAAGTCTCTCTCTCTACTCATTTTAATTTAATAATTTATTGTGGTTAGGTAATTGTGTTCTTTTTAGAAAACGGCAATGCATGGCTAGTATGGTTAGCCTGTATTGTCATGCTAAGTCTGCAGAATGTTCACTGCAGTTGTTGTACTATGAGCTCGAATTGCATGCCCATTAATGTGCATTAACCTTAAAGTGCAGTAATTAAAAATCATTGATTCGGATTTGTTGTAAATTCAATCTTATGTTGTCGTAAGTTAAAAAAATTTATAAAAATTATGAATGTCAGATTTTAGTACATATGTGCACTAATATATTAATATTGTATTGTGATTTTTCAATTTTTGAAATGAAAGTAAGACACGACACAAGTGACATTTGCCATTTGATGTGCAAAAGGGCTTGTTCGGGTAAGCTTCTACTTCCTTTTTTTTTTTTTTTTTACTTTTAAAAGTAAAAAGATGAAAGTTTTTAGTACAAAAAATTTGTAGTTACTTTAAAAAGTTGAAGTAGCAAAAAATTATTGCTTTCTCAACTTTTAAAAGTAACTACCAAAATTTTGCACTCTATAAAATATAATAAACTTTTATTTTTTTACTTTTAAAAGTAGAAAAACAGGAAGCAGAAGCTTATCCAGATGTGTCATTGATAACCTTATATGCTATTGTCAAAATTTAATATCCCAATTGTTAAACTATTCGAGTAACCATTTTCAGTACCAATGTCAAATTAATAATGACACCTCAAATGACATACCATTAGAGATTTTGTACCATTAATTGAGCTAATCCTCATTTGGTTGGATGCATACTATTCATTTTTAAAACACTCTTAAGGAAATTTAAATTTTTATTGCAAATTAGAGTTAATTTGTTTTTATTTAACCAAATGATTTTAATTGGCAGCACACCTAGCATTATCCTATTTTTTGAATAAAACGAGGAAAATAAAACACATAATAAAAGAAGAATTTTAATACAAATCATTCAAGCTAAAACATACTAATCAAGCATTAACAACCGTCCGATTAGAGAAACAAATGGTCATTGTAATCTACGCCAAAGATCACTCTGGCCTCATCCATAATGTTGAGAATATGGAATAAAAATTTAATGTCATTTTCAAAAAATTTACATCATATTCCAAATTCTAATATTATATATGTTTTTATATTTTCCAGCCCGATCTAGTGAGCATATGCTTACATAAGTTATATAAAATACGGAGTCCATAAATAATTGTAGAATGTATATTTTAAAAAATTGATTGTTTGATTAGCTACTGTACTTATGGATGTCATGCATGCCAAAAATCACAATAATCCAATGTCAGAATTTCAAAATATAGTCACAAAAAAATGTGATCACCGAAAACAGTCAAGGTTTTTTTCAGTACATTTCCGAAAAACCAACAATCAGATGAATGTAATTTTCGACATACATGACATGCATTAACATAGTATTAAATTTAATGATCAATTTTTTAAAATATGCATCATATAATTATTTATGGACTTCGTGCTTATATAAACTTATATAAGCATATGCTGAGCGAATTATATTTATGTCACCGCCAGAGCATAATTTAATATTTCCAGGGTCATCCGTGAGACGATTTCTAATGGTATGATTCGAGAAGGGCTCTGGAAGTAGAAGAAAAGTCTATGGTAATAAAATCGCCCAACGAATTAATTATAAAATAATTAAAAAATATATATAACTAATCATTATTAATTTATAATGTAGAGGCGAGATAATCAGCTAAAGTACTCTACGCATTTCCTGCTCCGTCCGTCATTTTCTTCCAATCTCATCTCCCGGGAAAAAGAAAAAGAAGAGGAGAGTAAGTGAGGGAAAGGTTGAGAAAGTAGTGAGAGAGAGAGAGAGAGAGAGAGAGAGAGAGAGAGTACGAGTATGGAAATCTCATCGATGTTGAATCCGTACATGTCTGGTTAGAATGGATAAATCTAGAGAGAGAAGAGAAAGAGAGGAGATAGAGTAGAGGGAGAGGGAAGAGAGTGTGTGTGTGCGGGGTGTATGTGTGTGTGCGTGCAAAAACCTCATCGACGTTGAATTGATACATGTCTGGTTCAAATGGACGAATCTCGAGAGAGAAAGGTAGGAAAGTAGAGAGAGAGGGAGGAGAGAGAGTGTGAAATCTCATCGATATTCAATCCCTAGAGAGAGAGAGAGAGAGAGAGAGGAGAGTGTGTGAAATTTCATCGATGTTCAATGGATATATGTCTGGTTCTTATGTTAATGAATAGAGAATTTGCATTTCTCTCGTAGGTTGCATTGATTTGTCGATATTGTTGTAAGGTTGAGCATCAGATCGGTCGTTGATGCATTGAGTTGGTGTATTGTGGTGGATTTGGTCGTAAATTTGGTCGAAAAATGAATGGTGGTAGTGGCGAAGAAGTCGCGGCTCCGTCAGGGCCGTCTCAGCCCCTAGAGTGGAAATTTTCGCAGGTGTTTGGGGAACGGACGGCTGGGGAAGAAGTTCAGGAAGGTACGATACTGTGATTTTCGATTTCTTGATCACTAAGGTTTCTAGTGATGTATTTAATGAGTTTGATTATGATTAGGGTTGGATTGATGTTTTTATAATCTTTTTTTTTCTTGTCAAATTAATAATGGTTAATTTTTGTTCTATTGTCAAATTCATTCTGGATTTTGTCATGGAAATTGATTGTGAGTTATATCTGGTTATTGAGTGGAAAAGTCAATAATATACTAATTGAAATTGATAGAGTATGGTTTTAGTTAGATGTTAGGTTTTAGTTCTAGGCACTGCCTTGGGTTTCCAAACAAGCCAAGGTTTAGTTGTAGACATTTTGATACGAAACAATGCAGTTGGAGTGGGGTTGTTTTACCAGTATGAGAAAATTTACAGTTGAAGCTGGACGTTTGACTACTGAGTACTGACTGTGCATCTATGAATCATCGATTTTGTTGCTTCATAGAAAGCACATCACAAAAAGCTGTATGAAATTGAATTAAATAAGTGTCGATTCTGGTATAAAATTTTAAAATGACTGACCAAACCAAGGACAAAATCAATGGAATCGACAAGCACCATCAAGTTGACAACTATAGTTTATTGTGCTTGGTATAAAAGAACTAGATGTGCAAGGGGAAATATGCACACTTTAGAGACATTAAGTTTCCATGCATATTATGTAAGTGTCAGCGTCTTATGTGTAGTTATATCCCACAGCACAAGTTACTTGTGTTATTGGTTCTTGATTGATGCTGGAGCTTTGGAACATCCTTATACTATGGAAATAATGATTCTAGAAGAATGTTTAAGATTGGGTAAAATGGGTAGGGCTGCTGACCTAGAGGTTAGCCATGTAAGAAAGCCTTCACCACACGAGGTTTGGGTTCGGAGAAGGGGAACAGAGCAACTTGAGAGATTAGGTGTGATGGGGAGGGGGATCAGAGGCAACCCCAAACCTTCCCCAAGGGTGTATGTACTGGATCCCAAAGCTGAGAGTGAGCGCAATTACAACCGTTGACCTCAGACAGGTGGAGTATTGATGATGTTGTTTCTCTTGTCCTCTTCCCTGTGGAAGTATCTATTTTTTTTTTTTTTTTTTATAGTGGGACAAAGAGTGAGGAACAACTAAGTGGCAGCAGGAGGCAAGGGGTTGAGCCAATGAGGGGGCTTTACAGCCCCTGCCACCTTTTCATGCATGCACATGCAACCCTAGGCTGGGATACTCTAAGTCTGAGATGAGGTTGTACGGAGCCAATAGCAAGAGCCTGCGACCTTTGGGTATGCAGCCCTGCATACTGTCACCTGTGCATGCTTTGCATACCTCCCAATGCAACGGGTCAATTGCTGCAATATAGAAAGTGCACTGCACTTGCTACGTGTCCTAGGACATGTCACTCTGGTCACACTCTCTCAAGAAGTCTAAGGCAAGGGGTGACTTCCCTCCCTGTCAACTTGGGGGGTTATTCCCTTACCTTAGATAGCCGTCATTCTAGCCAATCCCTAGATGATGTGCGGGGGAGAGCAGGGTGACCTTGCCTCATTTCGACCATGCGTAGGGGAAGCCATCTTAGCTTGCTCGCCCTATCTTCCACCACAGAGGTAGGCATCCAAGTGGGCATCTGCCCTCGGGCACGCAGCTCCATCGAGATGGGGAACTCGATAGAGGGAAAAGGTGGGTCTTGGGTCCATGGGCTGCACTCGTGGCTTGGCCCTCCTGGGACTTGGGGTCGCACTCGTGACTCGGCCATTGGAGATGCCAGCGTGCTGATTGAGGTGGGGAAGAATCTCGATCTCGAAGTACGGGAGGGGAGGGGGTCACCTATCGATCTTGTCAAAGGGTCACCTATCGATCTTGTCAACAAAGAACATAATTGGGAGTTTGGCATGCTGGAGGGGGGCAAGAGAACAAGTTCCATCTTGTTATGTGGAAGAATTTGCATCATAGGCTGAGATTAAGTAACTCTTTAGCCATTAGTGTAGGGTGTGGCATGACTTAGATCACAAATTCTAGATTCTGGTGGATTTGAACACTTCCATCAAGAAATGCTAGTGAAGAGGATGGCTTGGATGATAAATTCACAACTGTAGGGTATAGAATTATGATTTTGGGGATGTTATTAAATGAGTAGGTTGGATTTTAATAAGAGTTTGGTCAGTGGTTTCAATGCAAATGGGACTGGGTGTGGAGCCAAGTTCATTCCAAAATGCTGAAGAATTTTCATCACTATTCACTATTAATCTGCTTGTCAATGTTTCTATCCCTGGTATTGGTCCATAAAAATGTAAAAATCTAGACAATTTTTGATGATTTTTGTTCTCTGAAGACAGGACTCCTTGCTGACCTTTATAGCCACCAGTATTATATGTGTATTGTCTTGCTATTTTATTGCGTCTACATGGAAAGAGTTGGGATCGTTTATGTTGGCTATTCTTTGTTTAAACTACTGGTTTTTGACTTCTTTAGATATCTCATCAGCCTATCTCTGGGAAAAGCATGCCTCTGGAAATGCATTCGTTGTTAGTGCTTGTGAAAAGGATAGAATTGGGGTGTCGAGGTGGACCTATGCAGTTTATTTATCCTAGAAAATCTGTTGTTTTAGGCTTTTGTTGTTACTTAATATTAAGAGTTTGAATCAGCAAACCTTTTGCATATTAAGTATTGTGAAATATTCACATCAGGGATGGACTTGTTGTGTAGTGACTGCACTATTAATATCATGGATATATCTTGATGGCAGTTCTGCTTATAATTTCGTGACATAAGGGACCCTCAAATTATGTTATCTTAGATCTTAATTTGGGTCCTGTGGTCCTTTCGAGCTATAATAGGTTATTGAGTGTGTCCAAGTCAAGGGTTTTTTCCTTTTTTTGGGTGCAAATGTGTTTTTCTACAGCATTTGTGTTAGCTAGTAAATGTTATTATTATCCCTGCAGTGCATTTGTCCAAACTTTTCGCAGTACTTTGGGATCACTTTATAGGGGTTGATGTCAGGCTGAGATCTAGGTGTAGAATAATCATAGACCTTGATGGATCATAGTTTGATCCGTAAAGCTGTCTCTATATTGTTGGAATTGGTCTTGCTGGCTGTTCCTGATTTGTCTCTTTTTACTAGTCCTGTCATTCTATTAATGTCATCATTGCTTTCCTCCCTCCCTTTAAACAACTTTAAGTTAAACTGAGCGATATCTCATAGTTGCTGTTAGTAATCGTCATTGTCTTTCATGATTGGACTCTTCTCCCTTTGGGTTTCATTTGGATGAATTTCAACAG
This sequence comes from Hamamelis virginiana, assembly GCA_017140935.1. Classification (NCBI taxonomy): domain Eukaryota; kingdom Viridiplantae; phylum Streptophyta; class Magnoliopsida; order Saxifragales; family Hamamelidaceae; genus Hamamelis; species Hamamelis virginiana. The sequence continues at coordinate 879,448 of JAESVK010001317.1, forward strand.
TTGCTCCCATGGGAATTTGGGCTGGGGACATGTATGGTGCTTGTAATGATTTTGTTGGCAATTTATTTTTCCACCTTCTCTAAGACTGGTTGGGTTGGGTAAAGCTTGGCCTTTTTGTCTCTGGGGTCTTTTGAATTGTAGGACATGTAAGGAAGGGATTTGTGCCGATGTCATTTATGGACATTCAGTTATTCTTTAGGTTGGATGATTCTTCTTCTTCTTCTCTCCTTTTCATCTCTTTTTTTTTTTTTTTTTTTTTTTTTTTTTTCGCCTTTGCAAAATGGATTCATTGATCAGCTAATGGGAGCTGAATAGTTGAAAGGGGTGCCATCACTCTGGAGTCCTATGTTGGGATTTTTTTACCCCCTAAGGACTAATCTTTTTGTACCATGTTCCTCTCCTGAATGCTTCTCTTTCTTGTAATATATTTGTTTTCTAATAAAAAAAGAGGCTGCTATGAGTTTATTGAAAATTCTGCCTAAAATTCTATCAACCGACATTGTTATTTGGTCTGTTTATGATACGTTTGTGAGGATAACAAGGGAGGGGTATCTGATTGGAGAATAAATAATCAATGTTGGTCAGTCGTTGGTGGTGACCTTCCACATTTATTATAGGACTGTAGATGCGCATTTCATTGACTTCTTCTTGTTACAATAAATACATGTTTAATGTTGTCTATTATATAAGTCACACATTGGGGATTTTTTGTCAGCTGTGGAAGACAATTTGGCTGACAAGTGAGCAGCAAGTCAATCTAATTAGCTAATTTGTGGGATCTTGATTGCACTGTTGATGTTGACTTTGTTATGTTGCTAATTTTCATTTTGCTGTCACGGGTTATAACATTTTTCCTTTCCTCCACCCCTAATTGGTTTGTTTACTTGCTGACTGCCCTGTTTGCAGTTGATATCATATCAGCTATAGAATTTGATAAAACTGGGGATCACCTTGCCACTGGAGATCGGGGGGGTCGGGTGGTTTTATTTGAAAGAACTGATACAAGGGATGTAAGTTTGTCGACTGTTTGCTTGTTTATGCCGTTATGTCTGTCTTCTTTGATTTATAATGTCATTTATTTATTTATTTTTTGTTGTTACGTGGTTTTAATTTAGTTTTGTGATCTAACGTGTAGCATGGTGGACATCGAAGAGATTTAGAGAGGATGGATCATTCAATGAGAAGGCATCCTGAGTTCCGCTATAAAACTGAGTTCCAGAGCCATGAACCTGAGGTATTTTTTTTCCTAGGTTTAGGTTGATTTATGTTTATGTTGATTTTTTTGCCTCCTAATTGGGACTCTGGATTCTAATTCATTATTCATTTTCATATGTTTGAGGTTAGTTTGACTATCTTAAGAGCTTGGAAATAGAGGAGAAAATCAACAAGATTAGATGGTGCCAGACAGCTAATAGCGCTCTATTTCTTCTCTCCACCAATGACAAAACCATCAAATTTTGGAAGGTATTGAAAAGCATCCTTGAACTTTTTGAATTTTTAATTATCAAAATTTGAGATAGATTGTTCTTGATGCCATATCTTACTAGCATTATATTTAACCACAACCGATACCTTTGTTTTCTGTTCTAAAAATGATTTTCATTATCACTATATATTCTTGTAATGGGTTACTATATTGCAATAATTTTATGAGTTATCTAGATTTGTAAGAAACTTGAAGGTGGGTTACTATATTTTCTAGAAAATTTGGAAAGTTAGGAATTATAAGATAAAATTTATTTTTTTGTTGATAAAGTATACTGTATTGAAACCATAAAAAGGCCGATTTCTTGTATACACAAGGGTACAAAAAACCCTAAAATTTACAATGAAAATTCCCTAAAAATTACAATGAAAAGCCAATAAAATGACAAAGTATTCCGGGTTCTAAAAACACACCAATCCTATCCAAACAGAGATAACTAACAAAGTTTAGTTTCTACTTTAAAATGGACAAAACAACCCTCTAAAAAATTCTTCTATTCTTCTCATTCCAAAGAGTCCAAAAAATAGTATGTTGCACCATCCTCCAAACCAAAAGAAGGTATTTGTTGTTGGAATCAACTCACTGATTCCTGACCAATTGAAAGGCATTTAGGGAAACACCACCTCACTCCAAAGATAACGACACTAAACTCCTGTAGCTCAAGTCACCTTACAATGCAAGAAAAGATGGTCAACTGATTTGGCTGCCTCTTTGCACATGGTGCACTTGTTTGGGTTCTGAAATGCCTTGCTAAGGCTATTTTTTGTATGATGATTTATTTCATTTCATCCTGGTGATCAGTCATGGAAGAATATGTGGGGTTCCTTTTTCTCTCTTTGAACGTTTTTGGGATTGGATCCCTTTGCTCCGTCTGTCCAATATATAGCCTTTTGTTTCCTACATTTTGTGCATTAACTTTCATCTATATGGCAGTTTTAGATCTTATTTTGATACCAAAGAAGAACAAAAAAAAATAAAAGAAAATTCCAAACGCTCATAATTGCATTAAATAAAATTCCTTTTTTTTTTCTTTGCAAGAGGTAGTATAATGAGTAATATTAGTCTATGAAAATTCCAAACACTCAAAATTGCATTAAATAAATGTCTTTTCTCGTACCAGGTAGTATAACGAGTAATAAGTCTGAACAATAGCAGTTTTCTGATTAATGAATGACAACATTCTAAGCCTGGCGGTGTTTTTGGTTGCTCCTACTCATTTGTTGAACAGGTCCAAGAGAAGAAGATCAAGAAAGTATGTGACATGAATGTGGACGCTTCCAAAGCTATGGGAAATGGCACTATTGTTGGTTCAAGTATATCAGCGAGCTCTAAACCATATATTGCAAATGGAGGATGTATTGACAAAACCACCAATTACTTAAGCAATGACCTTTTGTTTCCATCTGGGGGAATTCCGTCCCTACATTTGCCCACGGTAGTTGTACTTAGCCTAATCTACTTATTTAATGGTAGACATCATGGTTTTAGATTAAAGAAATAATTAGCTTCAGAATTTATCGATTATATGCTTTAAGAACTGCAAGCTTTGATTATTGTGTTATTATATGTGCATGTACTTGAGGAATTGATTTACTATGTTAGGTTGCATATGATTTGCAGCTCTAACACTTGGCACATTTATGATATTTAGGCAGCCAGTCACGAGACAAGCCTTTTGGCTAGATGTCGAAGAATATATGCTCATGCCCATGACTATCATATCAATTCCATTTCAAATAACAGGTGATTCACACTTTTATTTAACATAAATCTCCACTTTGTTTTTCTTTATTTGATCTATTTGCACAGCGTGTTTTATTTTAATCTGCATATTTGTGTGTTTAGCATTTGCTTGTACCTCTCTCTCTCTCTCTCTCCACATCTTTTATAAAATTTCATGTTCGTACTGTTAGTGGCTTAGTTTTGTGATACCTTTATGAATCACACTAGTCTTGGGTTTTTGTTATGGCTTTATTAATCTCACGGGTTTTGAGTTTTCACTTGTGATCATCTTTGCAATTAGAATTTGAGTTAATATCAAAGGTTTGGAAGGTGTTGAGCCTGTATGTTGAACTTGGATCTCTTTTGTAGTACTATATGTTTCTGTTAGTTGCATTCTTAGAGGAATCAGCATCTTCTACCTATGCAACTTTCTTTATGGACCTATATGATCAGTTGTCTAACATGTACTTGATAGACATTACTTCATTGGTTTCTTGATTTTGCATAATATTTTTTTGGTACAAAGTGAGTTATTTTAAATAGTTTCCAACAACTATGGATCTATATTCTAAGATTGTGATTAGAGGAATTGCTTCCATGGAAGATGAACAGTTTCATGCTCCTGAAGCAAATCTAAGATAAGGTGATTTGTAATTAGTCTATTTTGACTAGAGCATTTTGATTGTACCCTGTAAAAGTATGCATTAATTTATTAATTATTCTTAGTGTACATCTTATTCATGAATCATACCTTATTAAAGAATCTTTTTTGTTGATTTTCTTTAGAATTCATGTCCTATGTCCTGAATGCTTCAAAAGTCTCTCACCTATCAGCTGTCTGACCTTCAAATGATATAGGCAAAAGTTTTATTGACTATGGGCATTATCCCAATGTGCCTACTACCCCCAGAGTAGAAGAAAATAAATTTTGCTTGTGTCTGAGCTAGTGTTTATACCTGATGGGACACGAGGAAAGATCTTATTGTTAAATGCAGTCTTATCACAACATTGAACACTTTTTTACAGATGCAAATTTGGATAGCCCAATCTGCATGTTTTTTTTTTTTTTTATAAGATATTTGAAAGCTTATTGTTTTTACTTCCTTCTGTAGTAGTATGAGAAGAATGTCGTACCTTCTTGTGAAGTTCGCATTAAGGTGTAATGTGTAAACACTGTTCCTGTCCAGTCCATGTATAGTATTTCTATGTTCCATTGTAATATACATTTTGGTATCCCTGCTCAGTTATCTAATCTGTTTGCATGGTCTCCTTTTACTAATTACTATCATGTTCACGATATTCACAGATCACTTAATATTTCTCCTTTTTCTCTTTCTACAGTGATGGTGAAACTTTTGTATCGGCCGATGATCTGCGAATAAATCTTTGGAACTTGGAAATTAGCAATCAAAGTTTCAATATTGTTGATGTGAAGCCTGCAAACATGGAGGATCTAACTGGTAGAACCCTCAACATCTTGAATGGAAATTTTGTGCCTAATTTGGTTTTTTAATTTTGTCTCTAATTGTTGTTTGGTGGCCTGGATATGTAAAAAGAATTCTTATAAATAGAGTAGCAATCTTTCTAGTACATGTGTTTTGCTTGGTATTTGGTCCTTCCCGTTGCGTCATATGTGTGCATTTTTAAATTTTTATGTATATATTTATTTATTTCTGAAATATGGGTGGACTTTGAAGGGCCAGTTTGTGTGTCTTCCATTGAATGTTTCTTTCTCTTCATTTATTTTTCCTGTTAAAGTGCTATATTTATATTTGATACGATTTGCTTGAATTTATACTTGCAGAGGTGATAACTTCAGCGGAATTTCACCCTACCCATTGTAATATGTTAGCATATAGTAGCTCAAAGGGCTTAATCCGTCTTATTGATCTGCGGCAATCAGCTTTGTGCGATACTCATAGCAAATTGTAAGCGATCTATTGGTTCTTCATCTACTTAAGTCAATTTTTTGTTGCATTTCAATTGGCTTTGGATCTATGAACTAGCATGAGAAAAAATTTTGGTGCTTTTCTTGAATTTACTTCTGATATAATTTTAATGCTTATCTAACGGTATAGGTTTGAGGAGCAGGAGGCACCTGGTTCACGATCTTTTTTCACAGAAATAATTGCCTCAATTTCAGATATAAAGTTTGCAAAAGATGGAAGACATATTCTTAGTCGTGATTACATGACTCTTAAGGTTCATATTTCATCTTTGCTGTCAATTTAAGTTTCATGTTTGACAATAACAATTTGGAATTGCATCATATCTTGATATGGAAACATCAGACTGCTGGATATGCCTGCATGCTATCAGGCATGTTAAAAATGAGGTCTTGAAAAGCTATTTATATCAGCTGTTTGCAAACTTCTTGTTATCTTTCTTATTGTTCTCATGGATGATGCTGAGGCAACTTGCCAAAACTCAGCCACTACGTATCGATTGATTAAAATCAATTTGAATGACTTGGGTTTTATTTCAACATAAATCAGCATAATATGTATCATGCGATATGTATCAGTATCGGGTGTTACCTAATTCATGAATCATTTTCAAATTATATTTTTGTTGTCCATTATAGCTGTACGGGCTGTCCATGTTTCACTTCCTTCAAACAACATGCCTGAGGTCCTCCTTGGAAGTCAGCTTTATAAAGGAAACAAAGCAGCCTTGCTTGATATTGTATCCACCAATTACTTTTAAGGCTCCCTTGGATATCCTATAGCCTATAGGAATATTATGATTTTCCCTTCTTATTCATAAGATTTGAAGGCACAAATCTATCCTTTACAATGGATCATCTCAGAATACACAAGCCATCACCATAAATCATACTAAAACTGGAAACACCATTTAGTGAAAGAAAATGCTATGCATCACTACAATGTATCGCTACAAGTATCTCTACAAGAAAGAAAGATCGTGAATTTCCAAAAATGCCTATGAGTGATTTTCCAAAACTACCCTCATTTTCTTCTTGTAGCCATACTTGTAGTGATTCGTTGTAGCGATGTATAGCATTGCTCTTTAGTGAATAGTGATATTCTTATGCGTTGCATTTGTATGCTGTATTTTCAAGAGGAATTTGGGATTAGGAAGGGATTTAAAATTCTGCAAAGGCAATTTACACTGTTTACCTGTTTAGGAAATCGGAGGCAGAATTTGCAAAATTCTCAGAAGGATTTAAAATGAAGGGTTTGGGAGATTTCAAACTCTGCCTCAATAGGGGTCCCTCCCTCCTATTAGAGATTTGAAGCAGGGCAATTTACCCCCCAACTCCTCCCCCCCCCCCCCCCCCCTTCAATCCCACCACCACCCAACATCAACATTCCCACCGCTGCTGCCGCCGCCACCACCCAACATTACAAACCTCTTATTATCACCACCTACCTGCCACCACTACTGTAGATAAATCTCCTGACACAGAATTTTTGGCCTAACTGGGAAACTCGCAAATGGAGGGATTTGGAATTTTCTTGATAAATTCCAAACACCTTATCCAAACACAAACATAATGATCATATAGATCCATCAAAATGTACTCATATTAAATTCTATGAAAAAACCAAAATGGACTTAATTTAAATAATGCAAAAGAACTATGGGATGATTCAATCTCCATCAGATGTTCAAATGTCCTTTTTGTTTTTCTTTCTCAAAAGCAGCAATGTGTTACTGTGTTCTTCAACTTGAATTCTTTCTTATTTTGCTATTCAAAGTCATACTTGGCAAATGTTGTATGGTGACATTAAAATAGCTGCTACAATATACCAAAGGTTTGTTCATTCAAGCCCATGTTGAAATGTGCTCAATAGATGCATACTGGTTGAGCATGTCTCTGATGTCTTCCCATGACCACTCTTTATCTCTTAATTTGGACAAGCAATGCTCTTTTCCTCTACATTTCTTGTTCATCTGTAAATCATCATCTTAGTCTACCTTGTTTGGATTTCTTAAATCATTACATTTCAATATGTACTTGTTGTTTTGAGGCAGTTAGTACAGATATATGTCAGATTTTTTCCATGTATTCTTTTTCCCCCACCCTGATTGCTTCTATTTACTCACATGATTCTGATTTCTTAATTGTCAGCTGTGGGACATTAATATGGATTCTGGCCCTGTTGCAACTTTCCAAGTTCATGAATATTTAAGACCTAGGGTAACTTTTCCTGTCATGAAGGTTTCCATTGAGCTTTGTTGATATTTAAGGGAGCTGTTACATCTTTTTTCATCATATAGTGCAAATTGTTTTAACCTTTTTGATCTTGATCAGCTGTGTGATTTATATGAAAATGATTGTATCTTCGACAAATTTGAGTGTTGTCTAAGCGGAGATGGGCTGCGAGTAGCCACTGGTTCCTACAGGTCTGCTCTATGCATGCATGATCCTTGACTATCATCATTCCTAGAAGTCTTTTCCATGATGCCTGTGCCTGGATATTTGATGTAATACTTTTTCTGTGATCACAGCAATTTGTTTCGTGTGTTTGGCTGTTCTGAAAGCAGCACGGAAGCAACCACTTTGGAAGCCAGCAAAAATCCCATGAGGTATGTTCTGCATGTCCTAATGTTGGTTTAGGTGCCCTATCGAGGAGAATGACTTAAAAAAAAAAAGTGATTCTTTGTCTTTAAACTAGTTATAGAAGCTTCTGTATTAAACTAAATAATCCAAACTTGATTGTCCAAAAAACCTTCTCTTTTTTTTTTTTCTTTTTTTGTTTGTTTGTTTGTTTGTAAATTTTGTCTGTATTTTATATTATTAATGCATGTCATGCGCTTCTAGGAGACAAGTCCCGACCCCGTCAAAGCCTTCTAGATCCCTGGGTACTCTTTCCCGTGTTGTTAGGCGAGGTACGTGTTTTCTCACAAATGACCTTAACATTCATATCACAGTTTAAAGGTATGAAAATTTTTGAACGGATGTTGTTAGTATGGTGTTATGTCCACAGGACGACTCAACTAGAAACAGCTTCATACATAATAATATGATAATGCTATTATATCTCAAATAATAATAGAAATTATTAATAACTAGTTAGGTTCATTTGATCTGTTAAATTCTCATAGTTGATTTTAAATTTTTAAGTTTCAATTCCACTAATGCCTGGGTGAGTTTTTAACCAAGTCAATATCAAAAATTACTTAGAGTTAACTCATTGGGTTTTAGAAACATGCTACTAGCCCTGGAAAAGTGACCTGTTACAAACTTCTTTGCCAGTAGTCTTGCTATGCCTATTTTAGCCTATAACAGCCATTAAACTTATGCCAATGTTTTTTTTTTTTTTTTTTTCTCATTTGATTGTAAAAGGAGCAGATAATACTGGAGCTGATACAAATGGAAATGCTTTTGATTTCATGGCAAAGTTACTCCATCTAGCGTGGCATCCAACTGAAAACTCCCTTGCCTGTGCCGCTTCAAACAGCCTATACATGTATTACGCCTAAAGATCTTCCAGAAGACTATTATTGTCTTGCAAAGCTCTGTTGGTTGCTTTATGCCAAGACTGCTTTGACTTCTTCGCAGATCAGTGATGTGGAAACTGCATCATCCATCAGGATCCTTGCCATTCCATTAGGACTCATTGTCAAGGAATCCTCGAGGAATTAACTTGCCTTTTTTCTCCCAGTCGGGCCGCACATTTCTGATTATATAGATAATATATATATATATATATTCTTTCACAAGAGAAGATGCAGTTGTGTCCTTAATTGTGTTCTGTTTAGGTCAAAAGAAAAAATGTGATTGTAGGTCTTCTACAATGAAATGAAAGGAGGCTGGCTCATTAGTGCTGCTAGGTTTGGTGTCATTGAGAAATGGATCCTGAGTCCAACAAAGAAGCTGTTGTGGTACATTCCATCTCAATGATAACTCGTGTTCTGGGCTTCAACCTTTTGTATCATTTGAACCTTAACATTTTGTGGGCTTTGTAAAATTTCACCTTGATTATTGCTATGTTCCATTCTAACTATTCTTTCTGCTCTTTCGCGGAGTTCACTGTTTTTCTTCTTCTGACTGTTTCATTCGGATTTAAAGCTAGCCGTGTTTGAATGAGTCTGGTTTTCTGGGATTGAGTATTGACAAGGTTGAAGTTATATAATCTGTGTCTTGAATGCATGGATTGGATACTTCAAAGGGGAAGTGCTATTGTAATGCGAGAAATACATGCATGAATCCTTCAAAAATGTGAAAATGGAGAGCCAATGCCTTTGGTTAACTTTAAATTATAGAATAGAGGGAGTATTCCTTGAAACCCCCTATACTATTAATGAGCTGCGGCAACTCTTATAGGCCACTTGCTTCGTTGTCTATATTTTTTTGGTACCACCCTTGCTCTCAATATTGCTTACTTATCGATCACAATGGGTCATGTTAGCATTTAAAACATTGTGGCTGTGTTTTGGGTCACAGTAAACTTATGCAGGAAAAATGGATATCCGTAATCTAAAAAATAAAAATAAAAATACAACCACCCATTAAAAATTAAAAATAAAAAGAGACAGATTCTTGAGGAGAGAGTGCATGCCAAATGGCCTTGACATTTGCGCCTTTGTTTAAATCGTTTTGGTAGTGTCTTTTTTTAGGGCTTTTCAATAAACATAGAAGTTATGATTCTTGGATCCTTTATGAACATTAGTTACATGAATATCTATTCATGTCAATGATATATTCATATATTTTATTTTATTTTATTTTTTAATTAAGTAACGAAATGTCCGCAGGGAAAACAATTCTTGTTGATTATATATTTTAAATTAATATCTATAATTTATTATGCATATTCATTAATTATCGACGTGGTGCAATATATCAGCTCTCATGTCGCATTCGCGTGGCCTGTTAGCTGACACCGCATAGTTTTACATATGGAAAATGTTCAAGTATAGTTTTCGTAAATGCCGCATTGTTCTGGCAGAGACTGAATAAAACCACCTCTCTCCCTCTCTCGCTCTCGCTCGCGCTCGCGGACCGACGCCATGGCTCTCCTCGCTCGAACCTCGACTCGCCTAGCCCCGCTAGCACCCCACCTCTCCGCCACAATCCACACAACTCTCCCCTCTCTTTCCCCCTCCACCGCCACCTCCCCAACGCCATACTCTCGCCCTCTGCCGCCTTCCACGTCGTCGCCGGCCGGAATATCGAAGGCGGCGGAGTACGTGATCTCCAAGGTTGACGATCTGTTGAACTGGGCTCGCCGTGGATCCATTTGGCCCATGACCTTTGGCCTCGCCTGCTGTGCCGTCGAGATGATGCACACCGGCGCTGCTCGATACGATTTGGATCGGTTCGGTATTATCTTCAGGCCTAGCCCCAGGCAATCGGATTGTATGATTGTTGCTGGCACTCTTACCAATAAGATGGCTCCAGCTCTTCGCAAGTAGGTTTTTTTATTACTGTTCTTTTCTGTCTTCTGTTTGTTGTCGAGAAAATGTGGGAAAAGTATAAGAAATCAGGATTTTGGATCTTAGGTCATTTATCAGTTGGAAACTGGGGAACCAAAGGACTCCTACGTTAGTATACTTCGATTTTGGGTTTTGTATTTGTTTGCCCAAAAAATGTGGGAAAATAAATGAAATTAGAATTTTTATTATTTGAGGCTTAATGAAACAGAAAGCTCTTCAAAGTAGGTATTGATTTGTTTTTCTATCTATGATGTTCTGTCTCGTGTCTGTTTGATGAGAAAACGTGGGAAAAGAATGGAAATTAGGGTTTTAGATCGTAGCTTTTTACTATTTGGGAACTGAGAAAACAGAAGGTTTTTTGCAAGCAGGTTTGATTTTATCTGGTTTTCTGTATTCTGTTTTCTTGCGGAGAAAATGTAGAAAAACAAGAGGAATTAGGATTTGAAACTGAGATTTTTTATAATTTTGGACCTGAGAAAACAAAAGGGTCTTTGCTGGTAGGTTTTGCTCTTCTTGATTTTTTTTTTTGTGCGTGAGTGTGTGTGTGTGTGTGTTCTGTTTGGTTGGAGAGAAAATATGGGAAAAGAAACTAATTGGGACTTTGGACTGGACTCCAAGGTTTTTAATTATTTGGGAGCCTGAGAAACAAAAGGTTTTTTTGCGTGTATGTTTTGATTTTCTGTTGTCTGTTTGGTTGAAGAGAAAATGTGGGAAAAGAATCAGCAGGAATTTGGGTCTCAGGTTTTTTTTGCTTTTTTGGGACATGAAGAAATAAAGCAATTTTAGAATTGAGACTAATTTTATGATGGGCTATTTGTCTTTTGTTAGCTTATGCTCTGTAAAAAAAAATTAGGATCTTGGATAGTATGTTTCTTATTTATTGGAACTTGAGGACGAATAGTGTTTTCTAAACTGAGACTGATGCAACTATTTGGTTTGTTTCGTTCTCTTTTATTTTTTCTGTCTTCTGTTAGGTTACCTTCTGTTTCATTGCCCAAAAAATGTTGAAAAGAAAATTAATTAGAATTCTAGATCTTTAAATTTTCAATTTTGAAAGCTTGTTCTGAACTGTGCCTAATGCAAGCTATTTGACCCTCTTTTGGTGATTTTGTTTTTACTTCTATGCTTTATTTTTTGAAAAACCAAGACACTATAAAATGCAATATTGTACAGTTCTTTTTTCTTTTCTATTGGCCCCCCCCCCCCCCTTTTTTTTCTCTTTGTAAGCTTCACTGCAACTAAACAGTGAGTTAGGGATTTGTAAATTTTGAATCCATCTGGGTATTCTAGAATTTGATTCTCTCCCTATATTAGGTTAGGGGTAAGGAGTTTTAACTGTTGAATTTGTTTGGGTTTTCTAGGATTTGGTTATTCAGCTACTTGCTTGGTCCTGGAGAGAATGAGAGACAGAGAAAAGAAAATGCTTGAAAATGGCTTCCTTTATGATGTAGGCCAGACCTAACTAAGCCACTACACCGTTTTCTTAAGCATTTTCTTTCTTTTTCTTGTAATGGCTTTCATTAGCTCTTGAAAAGAACAAGGAGGGAGAAAGAAAAATCCTTGAGAATGGCTTACTTTGTTAAGAATTGTCCTTGAGAAACCAAAGATTGGAATCTCTGGAGAGCTATGTTGCATCAAGTCTCTTGGATGTACGTTCATCAATACATCCTTTTTCTTGCTGGATCCCCTCAGAGGGAGTCTTGACTTACTATTGGGGTCTGTTTGGCTTTTTGCAAATCCTTCATTCTATAGTCAGGATCAAGGATTTCCTTGCGCTAGTGGAGGAAATCCTAGACCAAACTTCAAGGACAGCATTTTCTCTCTCATAAATATGGAATTTATGGGTTGGCAAAGATGTAGGGCCTCTGGACCATGGAGAAGTGAAGTGAGGGAAATGGTAAAACCAATGTAAGGTTGGGAAGAACGTATTCAGAGAAAGTGCCTTTTTTGGGTTTTTTAGCTTCTGCCAGAATACAGTCTCTCAGTTTACTGATTAAAACTGTTCAAAACTAACTCACAAATCTTAATCCATTCATGTTGTATGATAGCTTCAAATTGAAATTTTCTTGCAGGGTTTATGATCAAATGCCTGAGCCTAGGTGGGTCATCTCTATGGGAAGCTGTGCAAATGGCGGTGGATACTACCACTACTCGTACTCCGTTGTTCGGGGTTGTGACAGGATTGTCCCAGTTGACATATATGTTCCAGGTTGTCCACCCACAGCTGAGGCATTGCTCTATGGACTTCTCCAGCTGCAGAAGAAGATCAACAGGCGCAGGGATTTCCTTATTTGGTGGACCAAGTGAGGGTATTCAACTTGTTTCTGGACTGGCATTTGCTGCATCCTAATGGAAGAATAAATCCAAACTGTGGTAGCTTTTCCCTGGCTAAGTATCATGTAAAGGGGAAATTTACATTTTAACAACTTTGTGATTGCTGATCTTCGGAGCTATATATATAGTGTGTAATCGCTATTTCATCAAACAACCTTTTGTCATTTGGAGCTCCTTCAGGAGCAGCAGATCCCCTAAATCTTCTTTTAGATTTTGGCTTGCATGGAACCTTCTTCATTTCTGTAATCTATCTACCTGTGGTGTCACCCATAGTTGCTTATGCTTTTTATTTGCATTTGGATTTAATAAAAATGCTCGACTGTTTTTGTAGTTGGTGTTAACTGAATGTGAATAATGCTTTGTGATGTTGCTGGCTTCAATCGTTTGCTTAGGTTTGGAAGCCTCAGTGAAGGAATAATGCCTACTACTGTCACTTGGAGATTTCTTGTGGCTTTTTTTTTTTTCTTCCAATGGAAATATTGAGAGTTTGAGACCTTTGGCTCGTATAATTAAGGGCAGTTTGCATTAGCTTTTATTAAAATCACTTTGGGAAACCTATTGCTCCGCATATCAAAATTTTTATATTAGAAGCAATTGTGGCAAAATTTAATAAATTCTCATATTTAAATTTTGCCAACTATTCTATCACTCCTCAAGTTGTTTAAAAGTGATTATTTGGAATTTCAAACTGTAAAAATAATTTTAGAGAAAGGCTAAATTTCAAAGTTCAAACTGCAAATGGACTTAGTTGATTAGCGTTGGGGAATATTCAGTTGGAAGTAGGGGAGAGTCGAATTTGAGACCATTCCCTTGTTGAGATTTAAGGGATGAAGACCAATTGTTGCATGCCGTGGAGTTTAGTGGCATATTTGTTGGAGTCCCTTTCTCAATGTAAAAAGTGAAGGTTAAGGCATTGTTGCTGCATGGCCAAATAGGTTCGCGGTTTACTATTTTGACAGATATAGGAAACCAAAAGTTGGCATGTGACTTCAACAGAATACTTCTATTTTTAATGCACCCACCTCAATCCTGAGAGTTGATTGTGTTTGGCTTTGGGAATTTGGGGTCCTCAATTCTAATTTGTGTGTTTGGGCGCAACACTCCAAGAAGAACTAAAATTTCACCCTAATTTCCTAAAATGAAATTTATGAGTCTTTTTGGTCCTTAGTTATTTGATAATGAATTGAAACTCTTTAGTTGTCATGGTTTTATTTGATTTTGTGAGCTCTCTCCTGTCTTTGGAATGAAATTAATAATTTTCATATTTCATTAATTTTCTACCCTTTAGCCTTGTTCTGAGTGAATCAAAGAAGGGAAAATAAAATTGAATTTTTCCTTTCTATTTGCTTCCCAACCGGTGAAATTTATGAGCTCTCTCCTTTCCATTCTTCCCACTTATTTTCTAACCAATTTTTTTAACTTTGCCATGCCACATCAATACAACATTTTATTTTAAATAAAGCGTCTTGTTTCTTGTTGTTACGGTTTGTTTATGTGATATGTCACTTTAAGCCAAACAAAAAATTTAAAAAGGTAGCTCACTTGGTAAGAGCGATCCTACAATTGTGTGGTTAGACGCATAGATTGTGGGTTCGATTTTCCTTGAAAGCTATTTAAGGTGGGGAGGCTGTGAAGGATTTATTCTTCATGAAAACCTCTAGTCGAGGCGTGGGAGACCTGTCCCAGACCGAAAAGAGAATTAGTCGATGTGCGCATAAATTGGCCTGGACTTTCCTGACCATTGAACCAATATATATATATATAATTGAAAACGGATGGAACATATATCATTACTCAATTTAGTCAAATAAGACCTAATTTCAAAACCTATTGAAATCCATCCATTTTGTGTACTAGTTAGACTTAACATCATTATCCCTTCCCCCCTCCCCCTAAACCGAGATCATAATTTTTAATGTTGATCAAAACCTACTTTATTTGTTAATTCAATACAATCTAATTTGATTTCAACTTAGTAAGACCTAGGAGTATAATTCTATTTAATTTGAAATAAAATTGAAATTGAACTGCTATAGACTAGTTCTCCTTATATAAAATCATAACTAAATTGATTTGATTCGATTTTCGGTTTCACTGTTCGATATTATTATCTAAACTTTCTTACCAACGATATGTATTTAAAAAAAATAATATTAATAAGTTCCTATACCAAAACCAACTCTTACGTGAACCAAACCGTTCTAAATTGATTCGATAAAAATTAAATCAAAATTATATCGAACATTGTTAAAAGACAAATGGAGTCAAGTCGAATCATGGTTATTTGTTTCAACCAATCCAATTACACAAATGACCCATAGACCATAAGCTCCAAGGTTCAAGCCTAGTGGCTCTCTTTTATTGTTCCGTCTACAAAACTATAGATCCTTGATCCCGTCCACAAGCTCCAAAAAATCTTTGTAGACCGTACTATCACTATATAAACCCGCGAAACCTCACTTCATTACCCAATCCTTTTCCTCTATCTAGGGTTTCTTTCTCTCTCTAAAACCATCAATGGCGGAAGAGGCGCAGTACGCATCCGTTGCGGACACCACCAGCACCAAGCGAAAGTACGAGGACCAAACTACTACTCCACCGCCTCAGCACCAATCAGGTACGCGCCGCCCTACCGGCTTCTCTGCGCCGATCGCATCTCCGTCGCCGGATTCGGTTCACGTGCCTCCTGCGGCGTACAACAGCGTGCCGCCACCTATTGATGATATCCAACAAGCTAAGCAGCGGGCGCAGGAGATCGCGGCTCGCATCTTCAGCAACGCTACCATTGTCGAAGCTAAGCGTCCTCGCGTCGAAAATGGTGGAAGTGGGGGTTTTGATTCGAACGATAAGGGTTTTAGCTCTGCGCCTTCTGGTTTGTCATCTCTTTCTCTTTCTCTCTCCATCTCGTGTATATATATAAATATATTAATCTCTTTCTAGTTTGGCGATGTTGGTTTTGAATGGTTTGATGCTTTTTATTTTAGTTATTCGTGGTTCATCTATCTTTCACTTTAGATATACATATGTATGTATTTATCTAGTTGGTTTCTCTTTATACTTACATATGCACTCACACATCCATCTCTATTTAATTGTTCTGGATTTGTATGTATGTTGCGCTGCTCCCTTCGTTTTTATGTTTTGGATTAGTGGTTCTTCACTCCCTAGTTGGTCTGTGTGTGTGTGTGTGTGTGTATTTAGCTGATATTTGCACTTACACACACATTCATCTCGAATTAATTGTTCTGGATTTGTATGTATGTTGCGCTGCTCCCTTCGTTTTTATGTTTTGGATTAGTGGTTCTTCACTCCCTAGTTGGTTTCTCTGTGTGTGTGTGTGCGCGTGTGCGTGTGTATTTAGCTGATATTTGGCTTTATGCGATGCTTTGGATTTGTAACCTTGACTTGTATTTCTTAGTTGGTTTCTTATCCCCTATGGTTTTTAGGACATTATCATGTCTATGTTTTATAGGGATCTACAAATTCTTGCTTGGCTTTCCAGTTTCTTCCTCTAGGGTTGTAATGTCGTGTTTTACTTATTTCCTTTTTTTTTTCTTTATAAAAACAAGTTGTCTTTGTTTTCAAAATATGCCTAGTGTTTTTCATTTGAATTTTGTGGATATATAGCAAAATGTTTCATGGGTTTTCAATATGTATGTAGTTTTTTCAAATTATATGCATGGGGTCACTTATGTTGTTGAGAACAGATATTGGACAGAAGCCTCTGATTTCAACTCCTTCTGCGATTCCAGTCTCATATGGTTACCAGGGTACGAGCAAGAAGATTGATATTCCGAATGGAAGGGTTGGTGTCATTATTGGTAAAGGTGGAGAGACTATTAAATATCTTCAACTTCAGTCTGGAGCCAAGATTCAGGTCACAAGGGATGCAGATGTGGACCCAGGCTCTTTGACAAGGATGGTAGAGCTTATGGGTACTCCTGAGCAAATATCCAAGGCAGAGCAGTTGATAAATGATGTTCTTTCTGAGGTAGTACTCTGTCTTCCTCTAGTACATTAGCAAAAACCAAATTGCTATACTTCTGGCGTAAATCCTTTTTAATCACTTGAGATTTTGCACGGTACCCAGTTTTGACATTCCCTCATAGAAATTGAAGTGCATTTTTCAAACAATTCCCCCAATAAAAAAAAAAATTACAAACATCCTGAAGGAATGCATTGGTATGCTACATGATCGTGCCAACTTTTTTTTTCTTTTTCATTTTGCTCATGCTTGTTAATGTTTGAGGCAGGCTGAATCAGGAGGTTCTGGCATAGTTTCACGGAGGTTAACTGGACAAACTGGATCTGATCAGTTTGTAATGAAAGTCCCAAACAACAAGGTTGGCATATATAATTGTACTTGATTAGACCATCATCTATCAGCTGTTTTCCCCTGGGCAGTCTCTGATGTGCACCTATTTTCAGGTTGGTCTGATTATTGGTAAAGGAGGGGAGACAATAAAAAATATGCAAGCGAGGACAGGAGCTCGTATTCAGGTTTGTAGTCTTATTCATAAATGTTGACCTGATATGCCAGTTTCTTCAAGTATTTGTGTAGCTGTCTTAGAAATTTCTGTACTTGTCAATTGACATGTAATATCTGTGTGCTTCTGTTCGGTAATTGGTAATGTAGTGCACTTTAGTGGCATATCATATTTCCGTTAAATTCTATGATCAAAGTGCCTCTTTTATCTTGTCCAGGTTATACCTTTGCACCTTCCACCGGGTGATCCATCAACAGAAAGAACATTACAGATTGATGGTACCAGTGAACAGATTGAGTCTGCAAAACAGTTGGTCAATGAAGTCATCAGTGAGGTATGTTTTTGGTTGTCATTGTTGCCTTGCAGATCTGGCCCTAACCAACTCCTTTCTTGCACTTCTCTTGTACCTGTTCTACATTCTTTTATGAAAGTAAAATGGTTGAATGAAATATGATTTACCTGAATGAATTTTTAGATTCAATCTTTATTATGATGGAATATAAATACTTCGGGAGGAAGCTTGACTTTAGTTTCAATTTGCATGTGTTAGTTGTCACATATATGTTCCTAGTCTAGCATGATTATTTAGTTCTGAAATTAATTATCTTACAATTTGTGATCTTTTGATTTGCAATACTATATTTTGTCATTTAGTACTGTAAATTGTGTTCCTGTTTTAATATAATATAGGTTCAGGATGCTTTGATGGACTATTTGTTCAGGTCGCTGTGAAAATGGCGTTTGATTACATTTCTTTGTTGGAATTATCATTTTTATTACAATTTTCTCTTATTCACTCCTCAAGTGTTGTTTATTCCTCAAGTGTTGCTTTATATTTCAGAGTAGTCATTCATTTCCATTTCCAGCAGGGACACTATTTATGCTCTGTCTCAGGGTTAAAGGATTCTCATTGTTCCTTTTGTATGGTGAAGTGTGGGTCATTGTTACTTGAGATTTTATGTTATTTTCCATTAATACACCTCTTCATACAAGTACTTTTTCTTTTGTTCTGCTTGGTCATTTCCATGTTAAGGATATAATCTTGTCATGTTTCTACTATATAAATTTTATACTTGGTAACTACTCATTCCATACGTCTTTTTCATATGTTTTCTATACAAAGAATACGGTGAGGATGTAGTAAGGTAGTAGTAACTGAAGCCCTCAACAATTATGTTCAAACAATAGTTTGGTACCTGTTTTGTTTTTTCACTTCTTGTCTGTCTCACTGGGTTCTGTTAATGGTTCTCTTTTTCTTTTTTTTGTTTCATTCTCTAATTCCTTGCATACATATATATATATATATATAGTTTTGGTCGAGTATTTTGGATGGTTCTGCAATTTGTTTAATATGGTCCAGGATTATTTTTCATTACAAGAAGCTATCATGGTTTTTTGATGGAATGAGACTGTATTTTAGGTGGTTATTACTTCACATGCAACCAATTATGTAAAGTTTTTCATTTAGAAATATTTTTTGAGTATATTCTGGTGTATATGCAGTGGTATTCACCCTTCCATTTTCATTGTCACGAAAGAAGTTGATGAGATTGGAACATTACACTAACTTACTGCCATATTTCTTATGTCACTCAAATTACTATACTGAATTTCGTTAAGACTGTTGTTTCTGAATCCTCATTGTCCTTGAAGTGTTTCAAATGGAATGGCTAATATACTTGTATTCTCATCAATTACTTTATATCCCTTTATTGGATTATTGGATTATTGGACTTGTAAAATCAAGAAGATTGCAGATATCTTTTGCTGTGATCCTGTTGACATGTCTGGTTTGATGGGTTGAGATTTAACATCAAATGACCTCTGGATGGTGGAGCTGAGCTTCTGCGGGCACTTATTTCTTTGAGAGAGATCCCTTGACCGGTGTATTGGATCTTATTCTTGTTATAGTCGTAAAATAGGGCCTAGAAAGTATGGTAATTTGCACTGCAAAATATGCATCTGGATCTCTGTTATAGACGAGGTTATGACATTATATATAGCACTATGAACCTGCAGGATCATTTGATTTGTCGACTACACGGGTT
Source organism: Hamamelis virginiana (assembly GCA_017140935.1). Taxonomy (NCBI): domain Eukaryota; kingdom Viridiplantae; phylum Streptophyta; class Magnoliopsida; order Saxifragales; family Hamamelidaceae; genus Hamamelis; species Hamamelis virginiana. The sequence continues at coordinate 898,932 of JAESVK010001317.1, forward strand.
TCTTATTTATCTGCAGATAGCTTTTTCTTTATATATCCTAAAAGCTGGATGGGTGGAAATATGAGTTGAGGATTGATCAGAAGTGAAATTATATAGTTTGAATTGTCAAGCTTTAGTGATGGATGATACTTGCTTATCTCTAAGTTGTGTTCTAAGCATTATGCTGATTTATTGGATATATAGTTTTGTGAGGCAGGTATTGCATACTTGTTTTCCATTGAGGTTATTAAGGCCATATAAAAACTTCCTTAATTCCATAGATGTATTTGAATGAAGTATTGCAATCATTCTTAGTTGAATGTCCAAGTGAATAATTTTTGGGATTATAGTATCTTCTAGCCCCAAATGTGCTTATTAATTGTGTATCATTCGACTGATATTGTTATTGGGAACTATTGTAGGGTTAGTTTGTTTTGGAGTATTGTTGACACCAACATGGAATCCGTGTGTTGGTGTTCCCTCAGCATTGCTCTGGTATGGTTCTACATCTCATTTTTTGATAATTAGTATCTTGTGGAGAGAAGCTGCAAGGTTTGCTGATGATGGAGATAAAAGAGCACTAGAGTTGATTAATTTGAGTTGGACTATAAGCCCTCAGAATAATATTCTTTTTAGCGTATTGTAAGAATGTTCCTATTATATTCTTGCTTAATAGTTTAGTTTGATGTGAAATTTTGAGAAAGATTTTTTAATTCTCTTCGCTCCAGATTCCTCATCACTCTACGGTTGAACTCTTGAGTGCTTCACTCATTGTGATTGTTGTTTTCTAAGGAGTTCTTTATAATGTCTGGCCACTATTTCTAAGCAAGTTATGAACCGCTTGAAAGCTTAGTCTTTAGTAGTTGTCCTTGAACTCATTTTATTGTCATGAGAAAGTATTGTGAAGATTATCTTCAGTTTTTTCATACGCATAATTTCTCAGCCTCACATAATTGTCTTTTTATCTGATATGTTCTTTTTCTCAAATTTCTCATCTTATTCCAATGGAATGTACTGTATCAGAAGATAGAGCTTTTAGTGTTCACTTGGTCATTCGTGCTTGTTCATTTGCTTTAATGCTTCATGCTAATGTGTGCCAACATAACTAAACTTTTTAGTCATCCGCTATTACCGTCAGATAGATGGTACAGGTTCTTAACATAATAATTTTATTTTAAAAAAAAAACATATTTGCATGTACACCCCCCTTGAATGTAAGTTAGACTTTTATTCTTTCTGTGAAGTGAATGTGTCTAAACATTTTCTTTCTGAACTGTGCATGGTTGTATGAAAAGTGAAAAAAAAGGTGTCTGGGCTTTTTGTTAAAGGGAAATTAATCAATTGATACATTTTCAACTGATTTGAAGTTAGTTTTGTTCTAGGATAGTATTATTCACTACATTAGATGCCGTTACTATTAACTTGATGCTTCTGTTGATCACACTGCATCAATTGGATGTTTGGCATGTTATAACATTGTAAGTCACTTCCCTATGAAATGTGTCACCTCTTATGGCAATGGAGTTTGTATGTCTCTCTTTGCTTTTATGTGAGTTCCTGTATAGTTTTTTCGGTTTTTTTGGTACCCATTCACTTCGAATAGGGAGAGGATGGTCTTCTGCTGGAGTAACTCAATAATTCCACCAACCAGTACGGTATGTAGGCGTTTAAACCCCTCTTAATACAAATATGCAGTGTATTGATCCTTGTGAAGTATAGATGTAATAGATTTTTTCCATATTTGTGTCTTACTGTTGTATTTTTTTTTTTAACCTATTCCTGTTCTACTTGTGTATATGTATATGTATTTCCTGCATTTTTCTTTCATACAGTATGCATAGAAAGGTTTCTTTGGTTCATACGAGGAAACAATTTTGTGCAGAATCGTGTTCGAAATGCAGCCATGGCTGGAGGATATCCTCAGCAAGGTTACCAAGCACGGCCTCCAGTGAACTGGGGTCCACCTGGGCCGCCTCCAATGCAACAACCTGGTTATGGCTATGCGCAGCCTGGAGCATATCCTGCCCCCTCACCCCAGTATAATATGTCCCAGCCACCCTATGCAGGCTATCCTCAATCAGCCTCTGGTGGATATCCCTCCAATTGGGACCAGACAACTGCCCCACCGAGTCAGCAGACTAGCCAGGGTAGTGGTTATGATTACTACGGCCAGCAGCCACCTCAGCAACAGCAAGCCCAAGGAGGTTCTGCTTCAGCAGATAACACTGGTTACAATTACACTCAGCCACCAGCTTCTGGTTATAGTCAACAAGGGCAAGGTTATACTCAGGATGGATATGGTGGTGGATATCAAGCACCTGCTCCTCAACCTGGTTATGGTCAGCCACAGTCAAATCCTCTACCAGGGTATGATCAGCAGCAGGGTTACAACTCTTCACAGGCATATGGTGGTGTAACCAACCCAACACCTGAGGGGCACGCCTATGGAGCTCAAGGGGAAACTGCTCAAGCACCTCCAACTGTTCAGCCCTCTGCAATGGGCCAGCAAGGATATAACACCAGTCAGCAGCCTAGCCCAAACCCTGCAAGCTATCCTTCTCAAGGATCTGCTCAGCCAGGTTATGGAATTCCCCCTACATCCCAAACTGGCTATGGGAGTCAACCATATGGGACTAGTTATGGACCACCTCAGACCCAGAAACCTCCTACCAGTCAGCCAGTTTATGGGCAGGCCCAACAGTCTCCCAGCACCCAAGGAGGCTATGCCCAACCTGCTCCTGTGCAGCCAGGTTATCCACATTCTCAGCCACCGCCTGCACAGTCTGGCTATGCTCAACCGGATTCTGGTCCCCAACGGGCACCATCCAGTTTTGGCACTGCAGCGGCTCAGCCAGGGTATGCCCCCCCACCTTACGGTGCCCCACCAGTGACTCAGCCAGGTTATGGGCAGCAGCAGCAGCCTCCACCATACAACAGTTCGTATGGTAGTGGTTATTCGCAGCCTCCAGTGTATTCTGCTGACGGTAGTGCCCCAGCTTCCCAGGCTGTTCAGCAGAGTGGAGTTGCCAAAGCTTCACCCCCGAGTTAACTACATGTGTTGAGTAAGTGAGTGCGTTTTTAAATATTTCAAATTTTGTTGCTTATCAACATTTCAGTGTATGCCTGTGGTTAGGTCTAGTTAGGTTTAATTGTATTTCAGGTAATGTTGCTATAAGTAAGGATTTCTGTTTTAGTGATTTTGACTGTGATTAAAGGATTATCTACTTAGTTTATGTTTGTGACTGGATTTTTAGATTGTTTGTCTGATCTGAACAATCCTTGTTTGTTTAAATATCTTCTTCCCGCTGGTGTTAGCGACACCAAGAGGTGGTAATTTATTTAAATTGCTGGTGTTAGCGACACCAAGAGGTGGTAATTTATTTAAATTGCTGATGGCCAATCTGGCTTTTTCAGTATACCTGCTTTCTAATGGTGGTGTTACTTGGTTGTTAAAAGTCCTCGAATAGCGCGATTATATCGGTTTTGTCAACTGTGGCTCATCTTCATAGATGATCTTTCTTTATACATGAAATTTTGCTGGTTTGAGTTGCCCCTTCTAATACCAAAAAGAAAAAAAAAAAAAAAAAATTAAAGAAATAAATTACTGGTTTTAGAAGCCAACATGTATTTATTACAGTTGGGCTTGTGCAGTTAGTTTTACATACTGTGGTTGCTGTATCACCCCAGGTTGGGTGCTGGTCTCCAATATATTTTTCTACTGATTTTAGTCCCTGTGGACTTTCCTTAAATTTTCTGTGATATTCTTTGATGTTTTTGCTAGCTCTTTAGGACCTGCCCCCTCAGGCCCTCAGCGTTTGTTGGCCATTGTTGCTCTGTGGCCCTTCACTGCTTTTTGCGAAATTTTCAGGACTACTTTTTTACAGCCGTTTTCTTATCCAACGCGCCCTCAGCTTTTTGCTCAGTGCTCAGGCCCTCAGCTTATCCAAACGTGCCCTTAATGATTAAAATGATGATTTTTTTTTCCACATTATAAAAACATACCCACAATTCCACTAACATTAATAAACGAGAATCGATGCAATTTTATTTTTTAAAATATAACGACCCTTTTTGAGAGTGGAAATACATGTCATTATATTATAGAGCCATTGATAAATGACTATTTTATATATTGAATATTTGTTAGACTTTTTTTTTTTTGTTATTTATTTTTTGACATATTCATTAGATTCTTTACGTGGTTTTTTAAGGTACAAGATAAAAATATCATAATATCAAAGAAAGCAAATTACACAGCAATTCATTGGTTTGTTAAGGTACAAGATCGACAAAAATATCATGATCAAAGAAAGTAAAATATGCAACGGTTCATTGGGTTCGAACATGAGACTTCCCTTTCACAAGAAGGGGAGAGGTGCCATTGAACCACAAGGCCATTACCAAACTCATTATATGATTGGTACTTTGTCTTGGTGGTTTGGGTCCTCTTCGGTGAGATTAAGTCTGATAAACTAACCTCTAGATTTCAATCAGATAGTGTGATACATAGGCTAAAATTTTGATTTTGAATTTTTTTTCATATGGCAACTAACATTGGATGCCATATTAATCATTTTGTACATATTATACCAATACAGCATGTCATTTGATGAGCAAAGAATGATCAATATATATATATATATATATAGCAACACTCATTTCGATCATATTTCATGACAGTAAAAAGCTTTGATGAGGAGAGTATGTTAATTAGATAATTTGATTTCAATTTAGTGGGACATTTTTCTCTATTTGATAGAAGCCCACTATATTCTAAATCTATGTTAATATTAACTAATGGTGAATGCAAGGAATTTTTTTTTTTGGAATCAAGAATACAAAAATATATTTTTTTCCTAAGCAACGAGGTGTCTTAAATGTCGGAAGACTAATCCTCATTCCCACATGAGCCTACCACTTCATGGGATCGTATAATGACTGGACTAATAATCCTGGCTAGTGGCTAGCCAAGAGATTTTGATTGGTTTTAAACTCTGGATATGCGGATAGGAGTCAAATGTGATCCCATTTTTTCATATGGGTTAACTATACTTTACTACCTTAAATTTTAAGGATTGTTTCAATTTGGTACATAAACTTTAAAATTGCGTAATTTAGGACAAATTTTTCAAAACAAGTTTCAATGTAGGACAAAAATGGACGGATGTTAATTTCATTAACGAATATGGCATGTGAGACTCGCATGAGGGCTGAAGTGGATCATACGTGAATCCTACATTGATAAAAAACCAATTTTTACGTCCAAACCGGCCATGTGTCCTTCACGTGACTTCTTCTAATTTTCATTTTTGTTAATGAAATGAACATCCATCATTTTTGTCATGCATTAAAACTTATTTTTAAAAATTTATCTTAGATTTTGTAATTTTAAATTTTTGTGTACCATATTGAAACAATGTCAAAAGTATAAGGTAGAAAGTGTAGTTAACCCTTTTTTTATTTATGCAGATTTGACGATGATATGGCAAGATCGTAGTGGACACTAGGCGGCACCGGATAGAATTCACCGAAGAGAAGTTTGTCAAACACCGAGAAGAGGAGCGTAAAAACCCTACTCTCGCCTTCTCTTTCTCTGCATTCTTCTCAATATAGGTACAGAAGTTCATCTCTGTGAAATGTTATGCATTCCTTTTTATATAGAGTTGCCTTTATTTATTTGACTTATTTCCCTCAGGATTTTAAGCATTCTCTGAAAATCTAGGGTTTTTGAAGCCCATTAGCGCTTATATATATATATATATATGTTTGGTGTGTGTGTGTGTATTTATTTTATATCATGTGTGTGTTTCGATTGCTATTTTTCCAGTTTTTTATTTTTTATTTTGGGTTCCTATTTGGCATCGTGGTCCGCT
>JAESVK010001317.1:910873-965309 GCA_017140935.1 Hamamelis virginiana
GCTCCGCCCCCCGCCCGCCCCCCCCCCCCCCCCCCCTCCTCTCTGAAATTGGACCACATTTCCATTTTTTGCAGTACAGGTGAGAACTCCCGTCAAAGATTTCATCACAAGACCTCTCGTATACACTCATATCACTTAACCAATAGAGCCAGAGCTCCTTGGTACCCCATACACATGTCAGCTATATATGACAAAAACTGCAAATATGATCCAATTTCAGAAGCTATAACCATATTGCAGGCAAAAGAAAAATCATCATAAATAAGTTGATAAAAGATGATAATATTTGCATAACAGAACTTAAGGACTCACTTGCTGTACAGCTTCCTCAGTGAATGGGTACCAGTATCGCATTCCAACATAGACATTTACAGGATTTTTCTTTGCTTCCAACGCCATTTTAAGTGCATGTGCCTGCAGCAAATAGCTCAAACTTTTAACATACACAGAAACAAACAAACCAGAACAGGTTGATACCCAAAAAAATGCCATTAATGAAAACCGTCGCAATAATCTACAATATCAAACTAGTAAACATGTTATGAGAAGACATCATCCTAAGAACCAAGAGCATCGAAGAGAAGACATGCTGTACCTGTTCATCTGTTATTTTTCGTAAAGGAGAGCCACCTCCTATGGCAGCATACCCCTCTTTACTTTTGGGTGCACGGAGAACAGAAATTAGTTGTGCCAATGGTCGCTGGAGAAACCTGAAGAGCCTAGGGAGACGTATAATATCCTGAATCAAAGCATTAAAATCATTATAAAGAACTACTTATGTTGACATTGGTAAATGCAGAAAACAACTGTCAATTGACTAACATACTGGGTCTGCAAATAAATTGAACAAAAATGGTTGAACGTCATGAAGTGTCTCTGGTCCTCCAAGATTCAGAAGCAGCACTCCGACCTTTTCTTCCGTGGCACGTGAATGAGATTCTATAGCACTTCCATCATACGTGCAAATGCCTGTGGAGCAAAATGTTTGCCCAGCTGGGTTTCTCTTTTGAATGGGGCCACAAATGTATGATCCCCCAAGAATGGTAGTTTTTTTGTTAGTCGAGTCAGAAAATGAAACCAATGAAGACTTGTCAAGATCTTGCAATCCCTCGGATAAATGGCAGCGAGCGGACGTAAAAGAGCAGGTTTGAGGACATGACCTGCCAAAGAAAGAACATAATCAGAACCTTGATTTAAAGTTAATAAAATACCAAATAGATTCCAGTAAAATATATAATACTACAAACTGAGGTTGATGGATTCCTCATAATCATTAATTCTATATAATTTCTTCATCAAAAAAAAAAAAAAAAAACTTATTGCTCTATCTTGTGTTTGGGAAAATCTAGTCCTAAAAATCCTATTGGAATACCCCAATTAGTGTTGTCTTGCAACATAAACCTTTCTCCAAAATAATTAAACTTGGCTTCTTTATTTTTATTTATGGTTGCCGTTTATGGATTAGGGGTGTACTTATAACCTTCGTTCTGGTTGTGACTCAGAATTTCTACATTGATATAGTTTAGAAATCTAACCCGCTCATTCTCATCCGATATCATGAACACATTTTTTCTCATGATTTTTCTCCCCTACGAAACAAATAGAGCCTACAATAATGGAAAAGTTCCTCCTCAAATACCACAACAAACATCGACTTCATAGGCATACCAATTGTCTTCGTTTTTGCAAAAATATCTTCGCGTACAATGAGGTCATCCAATATAACACACATTGGGAGATATTAGTATCCAATTCTAAAATACTTTTGACATTATACTCCTACTGTAAATTATCTAATTGGAAATTTACCCAAGAAAAAATTATGATATACAATCTTTACAGTGGTCTCAACAATACCTTTGATATATTCTATTAAGGAATCTGTGGAAAAAAATAAATAAATAACAAATGGGTCTGCTTCAATGGTAGTTAATTTTTGAAAACATCATACAACATGTATTCATTTCATATTGGTCAGATGAATACATCTGCTATATAGAATAATAGAAATATATTTACAAACGCCCGCGCAAAATGTTCACCTGCGGGACATCGCAGACATCAGCGACAAAAAAAAAAACTGGCAGCTGATCGTGCGAGTGATCATCACATCTGATCCCGCGCGCTTGACCAACGGCGGCAATTTGCTTAGCTTTCACAAAGCCGCGCAAGTCATCATTGCCATATGTATACATGTGTGTGTGTGTTTGTTATCACATCAACCATGATCAACGTATATCATCAGATCCGAAAGTAACCTAGCTTGATCCACGAATTAATCGATAGGAATATATTAATTTCTCCTATTTACATACATACATACATGTGTATATATATATGTATAATCAATAATGGTTACTCAAAAGCTTACATTGAAGATTTGTGATTCAGAGTGCGGAGTCTTGAACCGGACAACTTCATATGCGAAATAGCACCAGAACTCATTGTTGCCTCCTTAGCTTCGATTCTAAACAAACCCAAATTCTTGAAACCTGAAACGTTTTCAGATGTTTGAGATATAAGAAAAGAGAGAGGGGGTATAGCAGAAGAATTACCCAAAATTGGAGATGACTTTCAAGGGTTTTTGGAAATGGTTTATAGGATTCTATAGGAGAAGAAACTAAGAGAATTGAAAAGTCAAAGAAACACAACAAAAGGAAAAATTCTTCGGAAAGTCACCAACTCTCTCACTCCTATTTCTTTCTCTCTCTCTCTCTCTCTACTACGTGTTTAAATCTCTTTCTCTACTTTGTGTGCGCATTAATAATGGAGGTGTTTCGAGGAAGATGGAGTGGGCTTCTTTCCTTTTCGAGTTTTCTCGTCGACCAAACGCGGTGTTGAAATGTTCCAAGGAATCAAGGTTATGTTGTGGGCTTAGTAGGGACAAATGTAAGACGATGTCGTTTTAAGTTAATTCATGGGAGGAACATAAGCTGTGATGCTGTCTCTCTTTTTCGGGTCAGTTTGGTTGCCTGGAATGCCTTGTTCTAATCATGGACGAGGATTATACTGCACCAATTTTTAAAATACCAAAACCATATTAGTTTTTTTTTTTTAAATGAATTCCTCCAAAACAAACAAAGAGAAAATTGAAACATAAAATAGTTATATGTTGATCATAAATTTAATTTAACATTATTAATTTATTATTTATAATATTTTGTCCTTTCAAGCTCTTTCATTTATAAGTTATTGGAATAATATTTCTATCAATAAAATAGAATAATCATCTCAAAATAATACTAAAATAGTTATTTGTATGTTAAAGTTCAAATTTATAATAGCCGACCGATAAAAATGTATTTTGTACCAAGTGATGGAACTTTAGATGTGGAAAATATTTTTATTTTTTAAAAATATTGTTGATAGGGCGAATCAGAATGAATGAAAGATTATTTTTTTTTTTATATTTTATATTTTTTTCGTTCAAATATACCAACAAAATCTAATAACTCAATTCATTAAAAATGGAATGTGCTAGCCAGTCTGCTGGTAAAAATTTTTGTGATTGTATTAGAGATCTGGATTTGAGTTCCGCACTTCCGCCTTCATTAGAGTGTGGATGGCTACTTCCCGTTTTGTAACAAAAATAAATAAAAAAATCCATTAAAATTGAGCCAACTTCAATATATGAAATATAAATTTTGAAGGTAGGATTTGGTCTAAGCCACTTTGGGAAAAATCCAAAATATGGGATATTAATGGTAGGGAAAATTATACAATGCCTCCTCCGGGAGAAAGTCATAAATGTCTTTTATAATTTTTATTGGGTCTCCAATATCCTTTACTGCTGGAAGCAAGTTATTTAATTATTGCATAGAAACTTCATGGGTTAAATGCATTTTAGTACCATCAATTTTTGGGTCAGTTTCAATGCGGGCCACTAACTTTACATTGACTCAATTTAGTACCACATTAAAAAATTTTGTTTCAATGTAGGCCAAACGCATAACGCCGTCCATAAAAACTAACGGAACCTTCACATGATGTCCTACGTGGTAAGGACCATGTATGACATTGCATTACATGGCAAATGAGCCATATTTTCCCTAAAAAATGACCCCATTTATTAAGTGGGCTATTGATCATGTGCTCAGCACATATTGTCATTTTGGAGGGAAAATATGGCTCATTTGCCACGTAATGCCATGTCATACATGGTCCTTACCACGTAGGACATCATGTGAGGGTTCTGTTAGTTTTTATGGACGTCGTTATGCGTTTGGCCTACATTGAAATCAAACTTTTTAATTTGGTACTAAATTGAGTAAATGTAAAGTTAGTGGCCCACATTGAAACTGACCTAAAAATTGATGGTACTAAATTGAGTCAATGTAAAGTTTGTGACCCACATTGAAACTGACCCACAAGTTGATGGTACTAAAATGCATTTAACCCAAAATTCATTGTAGTAAGCCAATCACATTTGGTGTTGGCTAGTCATCCCTGCAAGTCTGCAAATTAACTTCATACAGAGGGTTGAGTTATCGAGAGGTGGGCTCCGTGGGTGATTTTGGATTTAAACTCTGCAATATATTCTCATTTATTCCCAAAGGCCATGTTTTTATTTATTTTTTGTGCAACCTGTTAATTTTTAGTTATATAATTGAATTTAATATCGATTTCAATATAACCACTATTTGTGCATTCATATCGTAATTTAGATTTTGTAACATAAGTTACTCCTTTTCACTTATAAATAGATGATCATTTTTAACATTTCTAATTAATTGTATTCACATTCTCACATTCAATTTTATATCTTTCTACAATTTTTTTTTTTCTTATAAGTGTTTTTTTTTTTTTTTAATATTAAAGATTGTTATTAGGCAAAGTAAGATGTTGTGCGGAGTGTCTTATTATTTTATTTGTGCAAATTTTGAGAAGACATAGCAGGTAATTGACTTATTGTATTTTGGAGGCAGCGTGCATAAAATTGCTATATCGAAAAGGCTCCGTAGTGGTGTGAATGGTTTTAGAAAAAAAGCGGTCTAATTCTCACCTCAACAATGACATACTTCATTTATTCACAATAATTTACTAAATCTTGAGGTATTTATTCATTATTTCCAATGTGTATTACAGATTAAGGTTGCGTTCAAATGTTTTTTTGGAAATTGAATTGTCTCATTGTTTTATGTCAATCAGGAATGTATTAGGTTAGGTCTGCATCAAGTCATCTCAATTACAACTATTTGCATAGTACATTTTGGAAAAACGATCGTTGGATTTGATATCCCTATTATGTTTGTCATGTCTGTTAAAAATTACAGTGATCCAATAGTCAAATTTTGAAAAATGCCAATGTGAAAATTGTGGCTTTTTTGTTCTTCAAATTGGTGTGAATCCAGGAAATAAGATCCATGCCAATGGTCTCAAAGTTTAGATTTAAAGCTTCCTAGAACTCCCTTGCACACTCGCAGTGTTTGAGGACGTGAAAAACTCATTCACTTGCCTCAAAACATAGAGGACATGAATTAGACTCAACAACATGTCCTTTAAGGAGAACCTCCCAGCAAGGGAGTTTATTGTGCATGCATAACCACATAAAGTTTATGATGTGGGAGAATTAGAGTCAACAACATGTCGTTTGAGATGCTAGTTTTGTAGCAAAGACTCCCATTATTAAAATTTGTCACCCTATTAGAACGACCTATTTATGCGCTAGTGACAAATTTTGACAGACACATGGGTGGGTCAAGACATGGTACTAGTTAAATGAGTCATAAATGGATAATAGTCATTTTAAAATCCAACCCATATCCACCCATTTACCACCCCTAGCCATAACACCATTAACGATGCTCACATTTTTGACAAATTGACCAAGCCAATGACCTAAGTGGTTACCTAAGAGGCCCCCAGATCGGATTACCTGGGCTTCCGGAGCTGAACCGATATTGAGTTTAATAAAAAAGGGCTTGGGCGGAGTCCATTTGACCCTGAATGGGTCATGCGAGGTTCCTCTGAGGATAAAGGGTAAAAATGGTAGTAAGTAAGATTCTAAATAGGGGTGTGTGCGAGTCGGGTGAGGCGGGTGGAGGGTAAAACTGCCAACCAACCCGCTATTGGCGGATGGCTAATTCTCCCACCCGCCAACCAATCCGGCTACCTCAATAATCGGCGGATTGGTTAAATATATGGCGGGTTTCAACCGGCGGGTTGGGCAAATTAAGCGGGTGAAGCATTACTATTTTTTTTTTTTATAAACACTTAAAGTTTTTAAAACCTTTTTAACAAGCAAAAAACACCTCAAATTCGTATCTAACAATGTAATATTGTGTTATTTAGTAATTAAACTATAATCCAAACAATTCTTCCAATAGTAATAAATTAAAGTGCCAAAATAAATCGCCCTACAACAATAGAAGCTACTACCTAGATACATAATAATAAAGATTAATTGTTATTAAAAAAGGGTTAAATGCATTTTAGTACCTTCAACTTTTGGGCTAGTTTCAATGTGGGCCACCAACTTTACATTGACTCAATTTAGTACCATTAACTTTTGGGCAAGTTTCAATGTGGGCCATGAACTTTACATTGACTCAATTCAGTACCATCAACTTTTGGGTCAGTTTCAATGTGGGACCACGAACTTTGCATTGACTCAATTTAGTACCAAATTAAAAAGTTTAGTTTCAATGTAAACCAAACGCATAACGCCGTCCTTAAAAACTAACGAAACCCTCACATGATGTCCTACGTGGAAAGGACCAGGTATGACATGGCATTACGTGGCAAATGAGCCATATTTTCCCTCCAAAATGACAACATGTGCTGAGCACATGATCAACAGCCCACTTAATAAATGAAGTCATTTTGGAGGGAAAATATGGCTCATTTGCCACGTAATGCCATGTCATACATGGTCTTTACCATGTAGGACATCATGTAAGGGTTCCGTTAGTTTTTATGGACGGTGTTATGCGTTTGACCTACATTGAAACAAAACTTTTTAATTTGGTACTAAATTGAATCAATGTAAAGTTCGTGGCCCATATTGAAACTGACCAAAAAGTTGATGGTACTAAATTGAGTCAATATAAAGTTGGTGACCCACATTGAAACTGACCCAAAAGTAGATGGTACTAAAATGCATTTTACCCAAAAATCTTATAAACTAACATATGGTTTCACTAACTTGCAAACATATCAAATTAAGGAAAAATATAAGGTAGTAATGAAATTTATTTTATATAAATATATTATTTATTTATATATAATTATTTAGCGAGTGGGGGTGGATCGTCACCTCTATACCCGCAAAAAATTCATCAAATCTACGCAATCCAACTCACCTAACCATTATAACCGCGGGTTGCGGATGAGGTTGGGTTCGACGGTTCGGCAGGTTTTTGCACACTCTTAATTCTAAATGGTAAAAAACTCCCGCATTTGATCCTTTTTGGTAATATCAACCAACTCAATGTTTATCAGTCTCCTTTTAGGGTTTTCAGTGAGCCCTATAAATTAGTGTGTTTCGATTACGCTTTCACTCCTCATCCGCCTCCTCCGAGCTTAAGCACTGAGCTGCCCATTTCTCTCTGTTTCTCTCTTTAGCTTCCATATATCTCTAAGTTTTCCCTGCCAGATGTTTTGTAGTTCGCATGTCCGTTCATTCTCATGGCTTTGATCCGTGGAATCACGAATAAGAACAACTCCTTCCTCTTTAACGAGTTCTCAAATGGAAGTGCAATATTGTACAATCCTTACAATGTTGTCTCCTACGATCACTCTGGTAGTATAACATTTCTATATGTGTTTGTATATATGTATATATGTATCGATTATTGGTAGTCATTTGATGTATGTGAATCAATTTTCATCTGACGGTTTCGATTTTTCCTGGAAGCAGATACCTCTCGATGGTGTTTTCGATGACGAAAACGAAGCAGATGAATGAATCTGCGGATTTGATTCAGTAGTCGTCATTGAAATGGTGCGCCTTGTGGATGGAAAACGAGGTTAGCAATCAGGTACATAATCCTTTTTGGTTATACAAGTTGTATACATGTGTGTGTCTATATTTATATATATATTATTTTTATTTTTGTCATTTGAAGTTTTATATTTGACATGTAACAGTTGCAATGTAACATGGGATGGAAGATCTTCCGACCACCCTCTTGACTCACTAATTCATGAAGGCCACTCTTTACCGTAAAGGATATCACCAATCAGGTAAAGAATTTATTTTTATTTATTTTTATCAATGAACTTTTAATTTAGTGTTGAATAATGTGGGTTTGTTCGATGTTTGTTGTGTTCACAATTAATTTAATTCAATTTATTATTATTCATTTATTTAATCGTTTGTGAAGCTTCTGTGTGCTTCTTACATCTTGAATTTGAAACTTGATTAGACATGTTGGTGCATTTATGTGCGTGTATATATGTATGTATCGGGTGGATGGATTGGAAGTGAACAACAAAAAGTACAGTCTCTTCTAATCAAAATGGACTATATTATAAGGGAATTGTTGAATTGGGTCTTTTTTTTTTTCCAACCATTTTTGAATGACAGTAAAGATGCCTTGATCTGTAAAGAGTACAATAGTATGGGGAAATAAGCCTGGTTATGGCTCCATATCTGAGTCAACAGCAGGTACCAATTTGTGGTGACCTGACTGCCGCTTGGAGCCCAGATGAACTAACCGGGTGAAGATTCTTGAAACTCATCGTTGTTTCATAGCACAATACCTGGATACATTTTTCATAACTCTGTTATGCTCAATTTAGCCTTAACTGAAGTAGGTTTTATTATTTTTTTTTGGCTTCTTAGACAATGTATTATTGTTTGTTATGTATTTATCTGGCACTAAAGTCAGACACGGGGGCTTTGTTGTTTAATTAAAAAACAAGCCACCTTTTGCATGGTGCCTACAAAGAGCTACTTAACACGATTGGAGGGAGCTGCTACTTTCACATGGTTTCCTTCAAATTCAAAGTAGCTAAATTCCTATTTATTTAATTCTTTATTCCATATATATAATTACTTATATAACATACCTAGAAATGTGAATTGTATGTGGTAATTTTTGGGATATTCTACCTCTCAATAATGGCATCATTTGAGAAAATTCCTTTCTTTAAGCTTTGCAAAAGCAAAGTGGTTTAATTTGATCCTTTCAAGCTACTGTCTTGACCATGTTTGTCCTTGTGGTGATATTCTCTTATCTCTATAATTTCAGGGGCTGGGAAATCCCAAAAAGCTCATTGGACTCGAATAATTTGGATGGTTTTAATGTTTTAGTTTTTTGGTTTTGCCTTTCAATGAGTTTGATGGTTCAAGTTCTCACCTTTTATCTCATGCTTTTTTTTAATACAAGCAAACTATGTTGGTTTGCTTTTAAATTGAAGTGTTTGGTCCTCAAGACTTGTTAGCTCCTATAAAACTGCCATATAAGTCTTCTAAATTGTAGTCATGTTCCATAAACTATTTGTCCAAAACGTTTATAGTAACCCCTTTTACGCGTCAATTACTGATTACTGGCACTCTATACCATTGGGTGTTGTGTATGAGCTGACGCTATATTTGGTCCGGTTCTGCAAAACTCTTATTACATAGTGGCTGATACAGCCTCTTTAATCAGATCCGGATAAATTTTTATTTATCTTAAAAATAAGAGTAGTGATATGCATTGCTATGAGGTATCGCTGCAAGTATCTTTACAGATAAGAAATGATTGTAGTTTTGGAATTCACCAATGGGTGGTTCTGAAAATTCATGATATTTCCTTTTTTGTAGCGATACCTGTAGCTATATTTTGTAGCGATACATATCATTTTTTTTAAAATGATCATTTTTCAAAAAATAATCCCTCGATATTTTTAAGGACAAATTTAAGCAACTCTATGCAGTGATGAGCCTCTAACATGTAAGAAGAATCCATTTAAAGTTGGATCTTCAGTGAAATACACTTGTTACGCTTGGCTTCTGAGTATTTTTTTGCTACGAAAAGTTGTCTAATTTTAACGGATTAAATCATGATATTTCTGAGGGAATAAGTTATTCCAGAAGTCTCCAAGGATGTTAGATCTTCTCCAACCATGGTTCTTAAAATTTTCACAAATGGCTCTCTATTTTAGCTAAAAGTTATATTAACGAACCACTTTCATACTAATTACTCCAACCATGCTCTTTATTTTAGCTAATCATAGAATATTTTATTGTTTTTTAAAAATTTGACTTGAACAATTTTTTTTTTTTTTCAATTGGTATATTTAATGGATTTATTTTAAAATTTAAATAATAATAATAATAAGATATCGAAATGGTCATCTTTAAGTGGATATATTTTAAATTTTAAATAATAATAATAATAATCCAACTATCATATTTAAAAGGATATATTTTAAAAAAAATAAGTCATTAATTATAATAATAATAATAATGGTCCAACAATCATATTTTAACGGACATATTCAAACGGTCATAGTATAACAGTTATATTTTTGAAAAAACCCACCAATCCATCTATAAATAATTAAAATAAGGCCATTTGCTCTCTCATTGTCATCATTCTAAAATCTATTTTCTCTACAACATTTATTCTATTCCTATTATTTATGGATAGTCGTTGTTGGAAGATAGTTTTTTGATGATGAATTGAAATTGTTAGAGCATCTCCAAGGTTGCTTGTTCTCTATTTTGGTGATTAGGTTGTCATTTATGCAGTTCCAATCAACTAATTATCTTGATTTCTAAAATTCAGAACTTGCCACAAGTCTCGCCACATATGATGATGGCTTTTGGCTCACAAAAGCTGTATTTTATAATTTTTTAATCTCCAACGGTCAAAATTTGAATTGAAAAATAGATATGCTTTTTGGCTGCAGAATTTCAAACAGTAGTATTTAAATCTACATTAGTATTTAGAAAACGGACTATAGAAATAATGGAAGAAGAATGGTTAGGGGAACCTATCCTTTCAAATATATATATATACAAATAAATGTTACATAATTTAACAAATATATATAAAAATTTAACTATTAATAAATACATAATTGTTAACTTAACAAAAAAAGTTAAACAAAATTACCTTTGATGTGGACTTTAAGATGGTTGAAGTCTTTAAAATTTAAGTGAAAAGAATGCATAAAATGTGCTCTTTTTATAGGGGATGAAAAATTGTCTGTTTAAATATTACCGTCTGATATTTTGCAATAAAAAATATAAATATTGTTTTAATTCAAATTTTGATAAATACATAATTGTCATCTTAACAAAAAAATTAAACAAAATTATCTTTGATGTGGACTTTAAGATGGTTGAAGTATTTAAAATCTGAGTGAAAAGAATGCATAAAATGTGTTCTTTTTATAGGAGATGAAAAATTGTCTGTTTAAATATTAAAGTATAAATATTTTTAATTCAAATTTTGACCGTCGGGATTAAAAATTTATAAAATGCAGTTTTGGCAAGCAGAAGTCAACTTCATTAGTGAAGTTTAGGGTGAATTTTGAATTTTAGGAAACAAGAGGCAGCAAGCCGGTTAGAGCAGCGTAAATGACAATCACTTGCCAAAATTGAGAATGAGCACCTTTGGCAGCCGCGTTGGAGAGCCTCTTATACTTCTTTTCCCCCCTTTTCTTTGTTTTCCCTTCCCCAAGAAATCTTACACTTCCTTGTAACGTGTATTCTGTCAATTTCGAGTTTGTCATATTTTTTTCCTTGCATAGAAATTTTTATAACGGTTCCTTTCCTCTTTTGCTTGTTCTTTAATGTTATTTTTTGGTAAATGAAAAAGTGTACTGTGCTGTGTGGCAACACCTATACGCCTAGGGCAACTAATGGCAGAGCACCTTCACTAATGAGGATAAGGAGAGTGGAACCAGGACCAAAAGCCTTTTGGTTCAAGACCCTGGCCACTAGGCCACATGTTTTGCTTGTTCTATTGATTGCTTTTTTGTCATGTTCTAGTTTTCTGCTATTCTAACCTTACTTTTCTCATCTGTGGCAGTATCCATACTGTTAACTTAGAATTCACTTCTATCATGCAGTGTGCAGGAATCTGCATTTCAATCCTAATTTTATGGGTCTGAGCTGCACATAAATCCGCAGAAGACGAACATTAAATGGCTTTTAAGAGATCTATGAGCCTTGGCTCAGGACTGGGTTGGGTGTAGGGTAAGGTTTAGTATTTCAGTACTCGGGGCTCTGTGCTTCTGTCCCTCCCTTGTAACAAGATAGGGCTTTTCTCTCAATAAGTACTTTGCTTCAAGATTGCTGCTCCTGCACCTGAGTTTTTTCCTGACCCAGGAAAAAATTATTCCCGACCCAGATTTTTTTCATAAAATTATTCCACATTTAATCTCATTGACTAAGTCAACTGTCACGTGTCGATGTAAAATAGAAAATCAAAAACTGTTCTTTGTTTTTGTTTTTTATTATTATTATTTTATAAATTTTCCTTTTTTCTTTGTA
Organism: Hamamelis virginiana; assembly: GCA_017140935.1. Classification (NCBI taxonomy): domain Eukaryota; kingdom Viridiplantae; phylum Streptophyta; class Magnoliopsida; order Saxifragales; family Hamamelidaceae; genus Hamamelis; species Hamamelis virginiana. Next base: position 923,307 of record JAESVK010001317.1, read on the forward strand.
TATTATGTAATGATATATTAGAATTTACTAAACTTTCTAAAGAGGGGTGCCATTTTATTTTTTATTATATGTATAAAAAATTGACCGTTCAATTAGATATATTGTTTATATAAATTTCTTACGAATTTCATTTTCATAAAAATCATAGTGATCAAAATGGTGGGTTTTTGGAAAAAAAAATTTAATTGGAAAATTTTGACCGCTCGATTATATAAATTATACAACATATAATCAATTACATTATATATTTTTAAAAACTGATCGTTGGATTAGATAAATTGTTTATGAATTTCATGTTTACAAAAAATCAAAGATATCCAATGACTTGTTTTTGAAAAGATTTATTGAAAAAGGTGATATTTTAAACAACAAAAAAGTTACAAATTTTTTCGATTGATTTTTTTAGAAGCAATTAATTGATTTCTATAATTTATTGCTAACATGAAATTTGTAAGCAATTAATCTAAATGAATGGTTATTTTTTTAAAAAAATATTATGTAATTGATTTTATGTTCTATATAATTTATCTAATTAAATGATCAAATTTTTACAATTAATTAATTTTTTTATTTCTTCATAAACTGTTTGGTCACTATGATTGATTTTTTAAGAACATGAATTCGTAAACAATTTATTTAATAGAACGGTCCTCTCTTTGACAAGTTTAAATTTTTTTAATATATCATTATATAATTTACAAGAAAAAATAAGAAGCAACTTATTTCTTTTTATTTTAAAGAAAACAACAACAACAATGATGACGGAGATTAGTTGCTCGAAACAGTGGTTTTTAGTTTTATATCGGTACGTGGTGGTTGACTTGGTCAATGAGATTAAATGTATAATAATTTTTGAAGGATGGTAGAATAATTCTTTCCATAAGGTCTCACTTTTGGACAAAAACTCGCTGCTCCTGCTCTTACATCTCCATGAAAGTGCACATCGATGAGCCCATATTTTAACCTATCTGTCTCAGTCTTCTTGCCACATGCCCCAAATTTAAAAGGTGTGAATTTAAATTTCACTGTAAAAATTTGCCCAAATAAAATTAGGATTGTCTCGGAAACAGAAGGAAGAATTTAGTGGCTTTACTCACCGAAAAAATTAAATAAATAAAATTAGGGTAGTACTTACTGTATGTTTGTTATAAAATCTAAATTGTACACATAAGTTTGTAAATAAATTCATCTTTTTGAATTTGTACCTTAAATATTATGTTTCATTGAACCAAAAAGGCCATAAGTTACTATATATTTCAAATCTGACCAAAAATTTTCAAACTCAAAATGGATAACTGATTCTGTGTTCCATTATGCAACCAAGATTATGCAAAATTGGTGTATTTTTTTATAAGGAGATAAGCAGCAATGGCTTATCTGCATATGGGAGAGGATCCATTACTAATATAGTACATGAGACATGTATAAATTATGAGATGGAACCTTGGGCATAATGGATTGAATTGAAAGCACTAAAATATGGTTGATCCTACAGAAATAACAACTGATCAAGAACGTCAATGCTGAGAAGGAAAAATGATTTAAGGGAAGTTAAGATGCTGCACGAATTTCAAATCATGGCTGGTGTATGAAAGAAAGTTCGCATAAGTCAAAAACAAACGAGTGGATATAATCTTTCTCACTTTTATGTTTCATTTTTAAAGTTTGACTTTTGGGAGAGGGAATAGGAGAGTGGGACAAATGATGTCCGCAGATGAGGCTTTGGGAAAACTATAGAATGCTCAAAATCTGGACAAAAAATAATAAAAATAATCCTCAGCTTGTAAAGATTCAAATTTGTCAAAGTAATTGATGCTTCAGAAGAGTAAGATTCAAACTTTCAAGGTAATATTCATAATTTAATCCAATTTCATGAAATATGGTTACAGTGTAAATCTGGAAACTGAGAACTGATCTCAATTATCCTCAAACTGGAAAACCAAACTTGCAATTGAAAATGGGAAAATACAAAAATTTCACTAGAACAAAGTTGCCACCTAAAGCCTCAACATGTATCGTGGGGGTTCGATCAAAAACAGCAAGAACAATCAAAAGGACAAAGAGGGGTACCTCCCGCATCTGCCTTCCCAATCCCCAACTCCTCTTCTGCGTAGATAGTGAGCCCATCTTCTGTTCTCTTCTTCGGTTTCTCGCTCACATCCTCTTTCAGCTTCTCGGAATTTTCTTGTTCACTTTTCTTCATCTTCTTTGCAGAGAAGATCTCATCAATCTCAGTACTGCGTTTTTTTGGTGCAGGAGAGGGCTTTTCCTCTTGCACAACAGGTTTCTCTAGCATTTGTGTAGGTGTCTTGGAACAAATCCTTCCTCTTTAACGAGTTCTCAAATGGAAGTACAATCCTTACAATGTTTTCTCCTATCACTCTGGTAGTATAACATTTCTATATGTGTTTGTATATATGTATATATGTATCGATTATTGGTAGCCATTTAATGTATGTGAATCAATTTTCATCTCACGGTTTCGATGTTTCCTGGAAGCAGATACCTGTCGATGGTGTTTTCGATGACGAAAACGAAGCAGATGAATGAATCTGCGGATTTGATTCAGTAGTCGTCATTGAAATGGCGCGCCTTGTGGATGGAAAACGAGGTTAGCAATCAGGTACATAATCCTTTTAGGTTATACAACTTGTGTGTGTTTTTATTTGTCATTTGAACTTTTGAACTTTTATATTTGACATGTAACAGTTGGAATGTAACATGGGATGGAAGATCTTCCGACCATTGATGTGGATCATGATGCATGATTGGTTATTATTTAATTTATTTTTGGTTAGGTTATTTTATTTGGTTGTAATTTCTTTTTATTAGTTTCCTTGTGGAAGTAAGATTGTTCTCTATCTTTTATTAGTTTCTATCTTTTACTAGTTTCCTTGTAGAAGTAGGATTGTTTTCTATATAAAGGGATTAAACCTTTTATTTTTTGTTAGACTTGATGATAATGAAATTTCTCCCTAATATTCTGAGTTCTCTCTCTCTTTCTCTTTCTTTCTCTCTAATACTCTGCTTTCTCTCTAAGTTCTTCTCTCTATTTCCCTCTATTTCTCTCTCTATCCCTCTATTTCTTTTCTTGATATTCAAATTTCATCAATTGGTATCAGAGCATCACCTCGATTCACTCACTTTTCGCTGCCCCCATACCTACTCGCTGCCTCATATTCGCTGCCTTTATACTCACGTGCTTGAAAACCTTCATACGTAGCTTTTTATCTATTATATATATATATAGAGAGAAGAAAGAGACAACACCCTCGCGCCACCTGTTATATATATATATATATATATAAGCGAAGACCCGCGCCCCCTGCACCACCTAAACACCACCCTACACGGCTGCCAACACCACCAGACCACCCCAACAAGCCTTCCCCGTCGCTGAAATCATCGCCGGCAGAAAAAGGTAGCGGGAAAAGTGCCCTAAGCGCCGTCACGCGCGACCAGCCTCTCGGCGCGTCAGATCCACGCTCATCACCGTAAAATACCGCCTTCCATGGCTGCCCACACCACCGGAGCACCCCTAACAGCCTCCCCAATTGCAGACGATCACGCCGGAAGAAACCAAGTCATCGGAAAGTCCTTCACGCGCAGCCTGAGTAATCAGCGCGTCAGATCCACTCTCGCGCGTCTGATCTACGCGCCTCACATTTTTTCTTCATTTTATTTCAGTTTTCTTAAGTGTTCATAAGTGGTAATTTGGCTTTCTAATTTAAGTAATTAAGACGTGTCAGCATCTACCACCCATTTACCCATCCACCCCAACTTCACCATTACCTTACACCATGACTTTGACTGACCGCTGCATAGCCATAGAGCAAGACATGACCAGTGTCCAACAGGACATAGCCACTTTGAAAGAGTCATTTACCAGATTTGATCGTGACACTAAGATTGAGTTTACCACACTCTGAGTCCATCACTGCACTTAGGGAAGAGTTAGCCCAGTCTAGAGGTCAGGGTAAAGTTTCTGACCCTGGGGATGTTGCCAATGATTCTCCAATTGTTCGACAACCCAATGAGCGGCCCACATTCGATGACCCTTCTGCTTTTGCTGATCATACCCCTCCGGAGGAAACTTTCGATGCTGAGAGGGATCTCGAGCTCGATGATGAGCAAGAGCAGTCCCATCTCGCCATCATGCGATGCATCCGGTCTACTCTTTTAGGGGAGGATGATTGGAAGCGCACGAACATCTTTCACACCTTTGTCACATGTGGGGATAAAGTTTGTAAGGTTGTGATTGATGGTGGGAGTACTATGAATGTAGTCTCCACAGCCGGTGTAGCTAGGATGAAGTTAAAGCTCGAACCTCACCCTCAGCCTTATAGGGTAGCTTGGGTCGACAAAACCTCTTTACTGGTCTCAGACAGGTGTTTGGTTCCTCTTCATATGGGAGACTATTCTGATAAGATTTGGTGCGATGTCCTCCCTATAGATGTCGCTCATATTTTGCTTGGTCGTCCTTGGCTTTTTGACTTGGACGTGACCAACAGCGGAAGGGATAATTCTTACATTCTTAAGCATAACGGGAAATCTATTCGATTACTTCCTGCCAAACCGTTTCCCACGAGTAGAAATCCCAAGGTTAAGAATATCTCCCAACCTCCTGTCAAGAACCATATTCATGTCTTATCCCGAAAGGAGTTCGTGCAGGAAGGACAAGAGTCTGGCATAGTTTTGGCGCCTGTAGTCCAACAATTACTCCCGGTTTCTTTAAAAAAGGTTGTTGAACCTCCTCTTGAGGTCACTACCTTATTAGAGGGCTTTAGAGATGTCATACCAGATGAGTTGCCTAGTGAGTTGCCACCTATGAGGGATATCCAACATGCCATAGATTTTGTGCCTAGGTCTCCGTTACCTAACTTGCCTCATTATAGGATGAACCTTAGAGAGCGTAATGAGTTAAATAGGCAAGTCGAGGGCTCTTGGAGAATGTGCGTTGATAGCCGTGCCATCAACAAAATTACGGTCAAGTACCTTTACCTCAGACCGATGGGCAAACTGTGATTGTTAATAGGGTTCTGGGAAATTTACTTAAGTGCTTTGTAGGGGAGCGTCCTGGGATTGGGACTTAATTTTACCGACTGTGGAGTTTGCATCTCATGTATCTGTTAATCGATCAACTGGTAAGACTCATTTTCAAATTGTTTGTGACATTTTCCTTCGCCTACCCTTTGCCACTAACTGCTGTCATTTCACTTCTACTGATATTTTTGCCCAGCACATTCATGAACTCCATGCTGACATCCGTCGAAAAATTGCTTTAACTACTGAACAGTATAAATTAGCTACTGATGTTCATCATTGGAAACTGGATTTTGATGGAGAAGATTATGTTGTGGTGCGTCGCCACCCTGCTTGTTATCCTACACATCCCTTCCCACCATTGCATGCCCGAACCACCACATTCTTTCGTATCATTCGTAAGTTAGGATCTAATGCTTCTTTAATTGACTTACCTTTTGATATGAATTTTAATCATGTTTTCAATGTTGAGGATTTGTTTCCTTATCGAGGCACTTTTGAGCCTCCTACTGTGCCAGGTTTGTCTACAGGTGGTTTTACATTTTCTCCTACCACAGCTCCGGTGCCCGTTATCCCATGCTTTCAACTTCTATGCACCGTTCTGATTGGCAATTCTATAGCAGCTCAGACTATTTTGTTACATGGTGGTCCTTACCTACAGTCTCTTGTACGCTGGCGGGATCGCTCTGGCATTGAGCTTACTTGGATTATGGAAGATGAGTGTCGGCGTCCTGATCTTGGTCTTTTGGAGGTTTACCAGCGTTCTAACTCTCCGGATGAGAGTTTTTCTCAGCCGGGGGGAATTGATGTGGATCATGATGCACGACTGATTATTATTTAATTTATTTTTAGTTAGGTTATTTTATTTGGTTGTAATTTCTTTTTATTAGTTTCCTTGTGGAAGTAGGATTGTTCTCTATCTTTTATTAGTTTCTATCTTTTACTAGTTTCCTTATAGAAGTAGGATTGTTTTCTATATAAAGGGATTAAACCCTTTATTTTTTGTTAGACTTGATGATAATGAAATTTCTCCCTAATATTCTGAGTTCTCTCTCTCTTTCTCTTTCTTTCTCTCTAATACTCTGATTTCTCTCTAAGTTCTTCTCTCTATTTCTCTCTATTTCTCTCTCTATCCCTCTATTTCTTTTCTTGATATTCAAGTTTCATCAACCACCCTCTTGAATCACTGATTCATGAAGGCCACTTTTTACCTTAAAGGATATCACCAATCAGGTAAAGAACTTATATTTATCAATGAACTTTTAATTTGGTGTTGAATAATGTGGGTTTGTTCGATGTTTGTTGTGTTCACAATTATTAATTTAATTTATTATTATTCATTTATTCAATTGTTTGTGAAGCTTCTGTGTGCTTCTTACATCATGAATTTGAAACTTGATTAGACATGTTGGTGCATTTATGTGCGTGTATATATGTATGTATCGGGTGGATGGATTGGAAGTGAACAACAAAGAGTGCAGTCTCTTCTAATCAAAATGGACTATATTATAAGGGAATTGTTGAATTGGGTCTTCTTTTTCCAACCATTTTTGAATGCTAGTAAATATGCCTTGATCTGGAAAGAGTACAATAGTATGGGGAAATAAGTTTGGTTATGGCTCCATATCTGAGTCAACAGCTGGTACCAATTTGTGGTGACCTGACTGCCGCTTGGAGCCAAGATGGACTCACCGGGTGAAGATTCTTGAAACTCATCGTTGTTTCATAGCACAATACCTGGATACATTTTTCATAACTCTGTTATGCTTAATTTAGCCTTAACCTTCTTCATAATTAGGTTTTATTAATTTTTTTTGGCTTCTTAGACAATGTATTATTGTTTGTTATGTATTTATCTGGCACTAAAGTCAGACACGGGGGTTTTATTGGTTAATTAAAAAACAAGCCACCTTTTGCATGGTGCCTACAAAGAGCTACTTGACACGATTGGAGGGAGCTGCTACTTTCACATGGTTTCCTTCAAATTCAAAGTAGCTAAATTCCTATTTATTTAATTCTTTATTCTATATATATAATTACTTATATAACATACCTTGAAATGTGAATTGTATGTGGTAATTTTTGGGATATTCTACCTCTCAATAATGACATCATTTGAGAAATTCCATTCTTTAATGCTGCAAATGCAGAGTGATTTAATTTGATCCTTTCAAGTTACTTTCTTGACCATGTTTGTCCTTGTGGTGATATTCTCTTATCTCTGTAGTTTCAGGGGCTGGGAAATCCCAAAAAGCTCATTGGACTCAAATGATTTGGATGTTTTTAATGTTTTAGTTTTTTAGTTTTGCCTTTCAAAGAGTATGATGGTTCAAGTTCTCACCTTTTATCTCATGCTTTTTTTTTTAATACAAGCAAACTAACCATGTTAGTTTGCTTTTAAATTGAAGGGTTTGGTCCTCAAGACTTATAAGCTCTATAAAACTGTCATTTAATCTCTTCTTAATTGTAGTTATGTTCCATCAACTATTTGTCTAAAATGTTTATAAAATTGCCTGGAAACAACTTTTATAAATTTGGTTCTAGAAACTCTTCTACATGTCAAGTTCTAAATACAGCCCTTTGGTTTACTGTAATAATATAGTAACCCCTTTCATGCGTCGATTACTGATTACTGTCACTCTATACCATTGGGTGTTGTGTATGAGCCGACGCTATATTTGGTCCGGTTCTGCAAAACTCTTATTACATAGTGGCTGATACAGCCTCTATAATCAGATCCAGATAAACTTTTATTTATCTTAAAAATAAGAGTAGTGCTATGCATCGCTCGCTGCAAGTATCGTTACAAATAAGGAATGATGGTAGTTTTGGAAATTCACTAATGGGTGGTTTTGAAAATTCATGATATTTTCTTCTCTATAGTGATACTTGTAGCTATATTTTGTAGCGATGAATATCATTTTCCAAAAAATAATCCCTACGACAGATTTAAGCAACTCTATGCAGTGATGAGCCTCTAATATGTAAGAAGAATCCATTTAAAGTTGGATCTTCAGTGAAATACACTTGTTACGCTTGGCTTCTGAGTATTTTTTGCTACAAAAAATTGTCTAATTTTAATGGATTTGCAGAAGTCTTCAAGGATATTATACTTCTCCTTCTTTTCCCTTCTTTTCTTTGTTTTCCCTTCTCAAGAAGTCTTACATTTCCTTGTAATGTGTATGCTATCTCTTGCGAGATTGTCATATTTTTTTCCTTTTTTTTCATTGCATAGAAATTTTTATAACGGTTCCTTTCTCCTTTTGCTTGTTCTTTAATGTTATTTTTTGGTAAATGAAAAAGTGTAGTGTGTTGTGTGGCAACACCTATGCGCCTAGGGCAACCAATGGGAGAGCACCTTCACTAATGAGGATAAGGAGAGTGAACTCAGGACCAAAAGCCTTTTGGTTCAAGACCTTGGCCATTAGGCCACCTACAGTGGTGTGGTCGTACTGTTTTGCTTTGTTCTATTGATTGCTTTTTTGTCATGTTCTAATTTTCTGCTATTCTAACCTTACTTTTCTCATCTGTGGCAGTATCCATATTGTAAACTTAGAATTCACTTTTATGATGCAACGTGCAGGACTGCATTTCAATCCTGATTTTATGGGTGGGAGCTGCACATAATCCGCAAAAGACAAACATTAAAGCGCTTTTAAGAGATCTATGAGTCTTGGCTCAGGACTGGGTTGGGTGTAGGGTAAGGTTTAGGATTTCAGTACTTGGGCTAGAGGTCCCTCCCTTGTAACAAAAAATATAGAAAGGGTTTTTTCTCTCAACAAGTACTTTGCTTCAAGATTGCTGCTGCTCCTGAGTTTTTTCCAAAAGTGACCTAGGAAAATTTTATTCCACATCTAACTTCTTTCAAAAAGTTATTTCACATCTAACCTCGTTGCCTACCACATTAGCCAGGAGTATGGCAGCGAGACCCCTTCCTGGGAATGCCCAGAAGAGACGGAGGGCGGATCAGAGCACCACATCAGAGTCACCAGTTCAGGATGACACAGCTCCATTAAATCCTGCACCAGCTCGTACTTTTATTCGTACTTTTACTACAACCCCACTGTCAGCCGCATCTTCTCCCAATATACCAGAGTTGCTATGCCAGATTTTGGATGGGCAGAGGACTATCATGGATACTCAGCAGAGACAGTCTGTTCAGCTTCAGAGACAGTCTGCACAGCTTAGAATTTTGTGGAGAGGACAGAGAGGAGAGCCATTGACAGAGGCAGATTTTGCCTTGTTCGAGAACCCACAGCCTACTACTGGAGTTGTGATCCCACCTGGGGATGCTCATGAGTCTAAGGAGGCCCGGGGACAGAGAGAGGTAGAGATGCGCATTAAGGTTGAGCAGCGAGATGAGGTTGATGGTTGAGGGAACATTGTTTAGAGAGATTGGGGATATTTTTGGTTTGGTAGTTATCTTCTTTGTTTTAGTTGGTTTTTTGTCATTTGAGTTGTATGTATAGATGTTAGAATGGTCCTGTATTCTACCAGGTTTTTCTGTATTTCTTTTGTATTTTTTAGGGGACTTTGGTCTTTTCACTAGCTTGCCTATTTAAGGAAAATGATGTAACCCTAGAAAGGAGCTCTTAATTATCCTAGACTAGTTTTCAAGTATGAGAGTTTTTCTATTTTCATTCTAGGGTTTTAGCCTACATTTTTAGTTCCATTTTCATTGGGAACCTTGGGGAATCCATGGAGGAAGGAGCTTCTCCACATCTTATGGCCAACTAAGCATCAAGCTTAGGTGATGATGAAGTTTGAATAGTTTTATGTATTTTTGATTATGTATAATATTTCTTTAGTATTTATGTGATTGATAGTTTGTAATAGAGGTGTGCATCGGCCGGTGCTTCTTTTGGGCTGAACCGCACATCTCGGTTAATTGATGAACCATTTTTAACCAACCAACCATGCAAACTGTGCATGTGCGGTAAGGTGTGTATGGTTATGTCGGTTTGGGCTGTTGTTAGAATGGGCATGTTGGCCACTTGGCCCAAAAAAAATAAATGGGTAATTTATTGAATTTTTTAATCGAAGAATTATTTTGGACCATATTTTATTAATTTGGGCCACGCGAAATCAGATAAATCAAATTTGTCTAATTAAAAATTATTAATTTGATGGACATTTGCACAGTGAGCAAGAAAGATTGATCCTGTTTAATATAAAAAATACATATATTAATTTAAAGGCATTATAATAACAAAGTAAATATCCAATTCCAAAAGAAACCAAAATCCTTGAAATCATAACACGTAGCAAAATTCCATCATTTTTATATTTTAAAATGATTTATAATTATAAAAATAATGAAAATAGAAAAGGCCATTAGTTACTATATATTTCAAAAAGTTTGGAAATCAGTAGAGTTATTTTTGTAATTCAACTCAAATTGGATAACCGATTCCCGATCTGTTGTATTATGCAACCAAGATTACGCAAAATTGGTCTATTTTTATAAGGATGAGCAACAATGGCTTATCTGCATATGGATTACTAATATAATACATGAGACAGGTTTAAATTATGAGATGGAACGTTGGACATAATGGATGGATTGAACTAAAAGCACTAAAATTAGGATTCATAGTGAACTTGGAGAAGCTTTTACACAAACGAGGAAGCTTAGATTTTTGCCTGGATTTTAATGTAGGTAAGTAAAAAATGCAGCATAATTGAGGTAAGACGACATGTAGAAAATTATTGAAGGTGGGAGCATTTATCATCAACAAATGGGTATACTGCAGACACTGTCAAGGTGGAGGAGTATCGACAAATTGAGACCCTGCAAATTGACTCAAATCTAGTTGATCCTACGTCAATAACAACTGATGGAGAACGTCAATGCTGAGAAGGAAAAATGATTAAAGGAAATTAAGATATCATGGCTGGTGTATGAAAGTTTGCGCAAGTCAAAACTACAATCATCCATCCATTTGATTGTTCGAAAAGTTTGAAACTAACGAGTGGGGATATCATCTGTTTCACTTTCATGTTCCATTTTAAAGTTTTAACTTTTGTGAGAGAGAATAGGAGAGTGGGACAAATGATCTCCCGTTTTGTCTTGTGCAGATAAGGCTTTGGGACACCAAGCAATTTGCCTCACCACACAATTTAGATGAATAGGACGATTCCTAGATGGAACCATCTGGCTTAAATTTAGTTACAGAAACAGTAGATAGCAAAACTATAGAATGCTCAAAATCTGGAAAAAAAATAATAATAAAAAAATCCTCAGCCTTTAAAGATTCAAATTTGTCTAAGGGGACGTTCGGTTGCCTGTAATGTAATGTAATTTAATTAACTGTAAAGTAGATTACAATGTAGTTTGATTACATTGGTAATTTAAATTACATTCCAAATTACATCCCACTTGTTTGGATGAGTAGGGAATGTGAAGTCAAATTACATTACATTACCCAGAAATGCGTTTGGATATATAGCCATGTAATACAATTCATTAAATTTGGGATTTTACCAAATTAACCCCATCTTCATTTCATAAAAAACATGAGCACATATATGAGACAATACGTTGGGCATGGTTCTAAATCAACTTTGGCTATTTCACAGGCCTAGTTAACCTCATCTTCATTTCATAAAAAACATGGTTCTAAATCAACTTTGGCTATACATATATATGTGTGTATATATATATATACACATTTAACTAAGCCCGTTATTTGAGTAAAAAAAAATACAAAAAATAAAAAACTTGACCTCAGTTATTTGAGTGAGAAACCATTACCTGCCAAAATCAATCCAAGTTCGAAACTGTCATTGCTCACATACCATTCAACATATATCATCAATGTTTGTCCAAAAAGTTAAATGTAAACACACCATCAAAGTTCAGTCAAATCTCCCAAAATATTTAGTCATACTACCCATGTCATATCCCACTACATAAGTACCAGCACAAAATGTGGGACCAAATAAAAAGCACCATGACAATGTATATCAAAAGCCAACAACTGTGAAATGTGGGACAATCAACATTTAAAGTAAGAAATTAAATTTTAAGGATATCAATCACCATCTCAGTCTGCTTCTCTAGGGGAAGTTCTAAGAAAATGGATGTCATATACTCATCTGTTGTGATGACCTTCGCAGCAGCACACACTTTAGGAAGAGTAAGAATGTCCATTTTGTTCAGTACTTTCGCTACTGCCCTACTAGGTGTGGTATCATCATTCATTGCACGTCCCACCTCTTTCAGGTATTCCAATGTCCCGTCAACGAGCTTATGTATAGCACCACAAATTTCAATCATGCCAGTTTGCAAAACATCAGTGTTCTTCTTGCTATGTTTTCTAACAGACTCTGTCGTAGACCCCCAAGTGTGTGCATCTGATATTTCCATCCCATTGGTTGCAGCTTCGCTATTGGCAATGTTTTCACCCTCCTCAAACTCTCCAGCCTCCAACTCCTCCTCTTCGGCTGCTGGTGTTGTGGCACCCTTCCCATTTGCTCTGTCTTTTGAATAGATAGCATTTAATGTATCAAAATGTGGGAATGAGCGCCCATAGAGTCCACAGGCACTTGGATGACCCTACATAATAAGAATCATACATTGTTTAACATATACTAAACACTAATTATAAAAAACCAAATACAACATTGACATAAACCAAAGACAACATTACATACCAAGCACCAATTATCAAAAACCGATTGTTCACAAACAATAGTATGCTTTTCGTGATCCCAACCGAATCCACTTCCAGTGTTTAACATTTCTGCTATGGCCATGGTTTGTTTTTTCAGAGTTCGGATTCTAGAGTCAATATGTGGGTTCCCTTTCAACCCACATCCAGGGAGCTTAGCTTTCATCATAGTTTCTATCTCCTTTAAATATCCAGACTTGAAACCGATGTCAGCCTTCCACCGCCCACTTAAGAACATATCATAGAGAGATTCCACAAGCTTATCGTCTTCAACCTTACTCCATTGACAGTTTCTTTTATTCTTCCTTCCATTGTTAATAGTTTCTGTTTCTTCGATGGAAGCCATTCCTAAAAACCAATTATACTAGTTTCATAGATAAGCATCAATTCAACAATGAATATATATAATGAACAAAAAAAAAAAAAAAAAAATGCAGATCACAAACAATTATCCTGAATTTAAGTCCAAACAACATAAAGGAAACAGTATATATATGTGCCAATACAGTGAGCACATATATACTTACCAAACATAAGAAATACATCATTGTTCAAGAATATGAGTACATTTAATAAAACCAGAAAAGGAGACAAGCATAAAAATATCCAATCATCAATAGGTACATTCCTAGAAGCCATCCAAGCATCGAACATAGTCTGTGATAAGTTAACCCTCCAATGTTGCCATTCATCTGACACATTCACATATTCATAAGAATCCCCAATTGGCTGAACATAGTTATCTGGAAATGGGATGCGAGAAGTAAGTCTGCTGGCATCTCCCGTGCTATGTGGTTATGCAGCAATACACAAGCTATAATAATCCTGTTTTGGGTCTTGACAGGATAAAAAGATGGACTCCTAAGAATTGCCCACCTCACTTAAGTAGTCCAAAACACCTTTCAATGACATTTCTAGCACTAGAATGTTTTATACTGAACAATTCTTGTGGAGTGGTCGGTTGGTGTCCATGTCTCCAGTCATTCAAATGATATCATTGGCCTCGATAAGGGGCAAGAAATCCCTCACCATTTGGGATATCCAGCGTCAACAAGGTAGTAGTAACCTAAAGTAAACAAGTGCAATCTAATTAGAATGGTTTCACTAATTAAGTTATTTTAGTATAAACACTTACTTACCGCGTGGAATCTTGAGGCCATGTCTCCTACTTACAGCATCTCGTAGGATGCGAGAATCTGCAGCAGATCCTTCCCAACCAGGGTAAACAAAAATGAATTGCATGTCTTGAGAACAAACACTAAGTACATTGGTTGCAATGTCACCTTTCCTAGTTCGATACCTAGGTTTGTCTTCCTCAAGCACATGCATCCTAATGTAAGTACCGTCTAACGCTCCCAAACAATTCTACAAAGACACTATTTTTAGAATTCATGGAATGAATATATTTGGTAATTGAATATTGAAATTGGTGAAGCTGGGTTTACCTTAAACCATTTCCATCTACTGTCGGTTGAGTTTTTTGTTACAGCCACAGGATTTTTTAGCAAATGACTTTGAAGTCGAATGATACCTTTTAAAACTGAATTAAAGTGCCTACTAATGGTCTCACCAGACCGCGTGAATTTATTAATGATGACTCTATTCTTCACATGGTGAGCAAGAATGTGAACAAACATTGCAGTCATCTCTTCCACCGTCACGTGGGGTAAGTCACTCAACTTTCCAAATGTGTGAAGCATACTACACAACTTATTAAATGTGGCCCTATTCATTCTCAATTGGTTGATACAAGTTGTGTCATCATGAAAAATAATATTCTGCAGTTGTATTCTCCTACCTTCATTTGTGAAATAAGAAGGTAACCTCAGTATTCGTTTTCTATATTGACTGCAAAAGTGTAAGTAGATAAGGACAACTATCATTGTGATAGTTGTTAGTACACACCTCACACCATCTAGCATTAGAAATAAACGTCTCCTCCGCTTAGACACCATAACTCTAGCCATATCTGCGATATCCCGACATTTCATATTTAGCATGAATGAGAAATGTATGAGTAAAGACCCTATGTTTCCACTTCTTTTACTAGATAGTGCACTCTAATTATAACAATAATTAAATTAACAAGTAATAACTTCTAAAGTAACAATCTAATTATATATAGTCTAAGACATTACTACTCACTTCTCAATGACTTAATAATATATATTTCTATTTAGCCATGGTACTATCGTCACCTCATTACCATGGTAATGATCTTACAGCATGTTGTCCTCTCTCTAAATTTTGCAAGCAATGGCTTTAAAAGGAGTGGTTATGTTATATAAATCTACTTCTATGGAAATCACAGCAATATCATACAAAAGTGATGGAAAAAATGGGAAAAGGTAATAAAGATGGGTTTTATATTTGATACAACAAGCCACCAAAACTACTTCTCCGGCTTTAAAGATTATTCTGAAAAATGCCATTCACCCTCTTCTCTTAAAAATTTAGATTCACAACTTTTAGCTGTCCACAAAATTAGGCTCAATTAATCAATTTACTCAAGTATCAAAGGCAGGCTGAATCAGGGAAAATAAGACGTAAAAAACAATAATATAGGTGAACATCGGAGAGTCTCCTAAGGTTTGTCATCATACTGCTAATCTCCCCAGTAATTTTTTATGGATCACTTCCCCACTTGTAATTTTAGCATCACTTTCCACCCCTTCAAATAAATTAAAAAAAAAGAAAGTATTGTTTATACTAAGAAAATTAAGGGGAAAAAAAAAATTGTTTATACTAAAAAAAAAAAAAAATTTTTTTTTTTAAAAAAAAAAGTTAAATGTTATAACTTCACATTTAACTCTAGAATCGACAACCTGATAGGTGAGAGTGTTGATATTTCAGAAACCTAAGGAGAAAACAGAGGAAAACAACGGAAAATAGAAATTGAAACCATACAATTTCCATAATTTTGGTTCCAAGGTAATAATAATAATAATAATAATAATAATAAATAACTTCAAGTGTTGAAAAAGCAACTTGGCTGAGTCATGTTGACTTGTTTGGTTAATTAGGAACTTAATTTCGGAAAATATTACAGTTCAAGCAACTTTACCAATTCATTTCCTGGGTTTTCTCGGCAACCAAACAAAAGATACCTATGAATAAACAGTAAAAATCAAATAAAACCCCAAAAGCAAAAGAGCACAACAACCTATCAGAGTATATACACATAAATTTAGTTATATAGAGAGAGAGAGAGATCACCTAGAACCAAATTTGATAATTTGTCTAAGTAAATGATGCTTCAAAAGAGTAAGACTCAAACTTTAATATTGATAATTTAATCCAATTTCATGTAATATGGTTACAGTGTACATCCGGAAACTAAAAACTGATCTGAATTATCCTCGAACTGGAATACCAAAATTGCAATTGAAAATGGGAAAATACAAAAACTTCACTAGAACAAAGTTGCCACCTAATGCCCCAACATGAATCAGGTGTTCGATCAAAAACAGCAAGAACAATCAAAAGGACAAAGAGGGGTACCTCCCGCATCTGCCTTCCCAATCCCCAACTCCTCTTCTGCATAGATAGTGAGCCCATCTTCAGTTCTCCTTCTAGGCCGAGGTGAGGGATCCACAAACCCAACATCTTTAGCTCCTTTACTCTTCTTTTTCTTCTTCTTCTTCGGTTTCTCGCTCACATCCTCTTTCAGCTTCTCAGAATTTTCTTGCTCACGTTTCTTCCTCTTCTTTGCAGAGAAGATCTCATCAATCTCATTACTGCGTTTTTTTGGTGCAGGAGAGGGCTTTTCCTCTTCCACAACAGGTTTCTCCAGCATTTGTGTAGGTGTCTTGGAAGAACTCTTTTTTAGCATAGACATGGAGCTTAGAACTGCATACCCAGTATATATAGAGAGTTATACAAAAAATTCAGGTAAATTACCATTCTGTCTGGTTTATACAAAAATGTAGGAAAAGAAAAGAAATCAAGTTTTAATAATGAGATTGTTCATCATTTGGGACCTGAAAAAATAAAAACCTCCACTAAACAGCGCATCAAGGCAAGCTATTCATTCTTCAGAGACAATAAAAAAACATAACCGTAGAAGTTTTCTTTCCTTTTTTTCCCTCAGTTTTCTCAGCAAACAAACATAGGGAAAACAAAAAAAGGAAAAAGAACGCAGTCAGAAGAGCAGCTTCATATCTCTCTTCAGCTAACTGATTGTGCTCAAGGTACCATTTGGTTGGACTTGTTGAAAGTACTTTTTGAGTGTAAAAAAGTCAATTCTCCTTCTTTTGCTCTCTGAAATAATGCAAAAGTACGCTTTTCTTAAGTTCCCTTCACTCTTTTGGTAGCCATCATATTTTGGCTTCAAGTGTACATATATGTTTTCTTTATATGCACCCATGCTATTCAGAAAGTGTTATTCTACAAAAGTCACAATGAAAAAATCTTTAATGATTTTAATTTATTTTCAAGGGCAGTGGGAGAAAAAAGATGGAGCCAACTTGGTTCATTTTGGCTCATGGATTAGAAATGGAAAAGGAACAAATGGCAGAAGCTCTCGGAGTTGCTGCTATGTTACAACTTACAAGTGAAGACTAAATGCAAACACAAAACCTATATGCTGTTCTCAACACAAGGGCAGCACCTACTTGATGCTCTAAACGGCTGGGCTGCCATAAAACAATATGTTCATATGTGCTAAACACTCGCTGAAACATTAGAAAGCATCTTGCATGGGCACTCTCCAATGAAAGACTAGTGTCTAAACATGCTAAGACAGCTGATAGGAGCGCAAAATTATCAAACAATGAGCTCCAATATCAAGGGCTTGCTTGGTCATCCTATGGAAATTGAATGGATCCATTGTAACTTACATGCCATTGAAGGTACAAATCCATCATCTTGAATAGGGCCATTTAGAAAAATTACAATCTTCATCATAATCAGTGTTATGGGATTTGTTTTTATAAATTCGTGAAATTCCTTTGTTTTATATTTCTACTCTCATTTTTCATGATGATTGCCATCCTTCTAAATCTTCCCATTCACAAAAGATGCATTTTGTTCACAAAATTATGTGCAGAAACAAATGAAACTATTTAATTCACATGGGGCAAACAAATTGGCCCCAAAGAGATTATGTGATAGCATGCCTGTATAATATACATGTATCTTGGAATGCACACGAGAAACAATGGGTTACCATATGAAAATAAGGGAACTATTAAATCTGCAGAATGAAGCTTCAAAACATGTACAGGTTACAGGTTAAAGGCACGGAGGAATTATTACAGATTGGCATTATGGTGCAAGTGATTATCTAGAGCAAGCCTATGCATATATGTGTTTGTGCGCGCGCCTCTCAAGACAAGCACATACAGATATCTGGAAAAAGCAAACTAATACAACATATTTGGAGATTTCTCTTTGATTAGGTTCCACAAACCCTAAATCTCACAGAGCCAAATACACCAAACCGTAACATCCAAGCCACACCCTAAATGCACAAGCATTTCAGCTCAAACACTAAATTTCCTATATCAAAACAAATGAGAGACATTGAAAGAAAATAAGAGAGATGATTCACATACTTATTAAAAGAACAAATGAACAGCGACGGAAGGCCGACGGCGACGAACGGACTGCAACACCGTGGCGGAAGAAACCCTAGGTCCCTCCCTTTGCTGCTGCTGCTGCTCTCTCTCTAAAACAAAAGCACACAGAAAGCAAAAAAATCAACAGAGAACCACACAACGATCACAACAAGATAACCAATTGAAGCATGAAGCAAAAGCAACATGAAAAAATCATACCTGATCGAGGGATATGTTTTGTCCTTTACCACCTTGTTGAAGATTGGGATTTGGGACTTGGGAGAACCAGAGAAATAGTGAAAATCAATGATAAAATGATGAAGTGAAGAAAACGATAACCAGATGAGCTGTGAATAAGGAGATCAGAAAGAGAAGAAGAGGGAAGAGTGTGTGCTCTGAGCCTGCGAGTTATACCGTCGGGCTTCGGCAGCTTGCCCTAGATGTATTAAGATGTTGCTAATTTAGGTGCCGTTTGGATAAGCTACCATTTTTTTTGCTTTTTTAATTTTGGAAGTAGAAGCAACCTTTTGCTTCAACTATCAATTTTTTGGAAGTAAGAAGTACGTTTGGAAGTCTCAATTGCTACTTGTTTTAAAAAGCAAAAAATAAAAAGCATGTTTGGATACCACAAAATAGGAGAAGAAATAAAAACATCAAAACTCATTCATCCACTAAAAAGATCCATCCCAAGATTAAAAATACATATACGTCAAACGCGCAATAAAGAAGAGTTATAAATAACAACATGATGCATTCCAAAATGTTCATGACACATAACCATTTTGATTTGCTGCCCAAATATCTTGGGCAAAATGCAAATGTAGTCTGGCGGCTGGTGCCCATATGGACAGTGCTTCTGACCTTTGCTGTAATTTTCCAGCAACCAGCCACTTTCTGATTTAAATAATATTTAGACGTGTGCCGAGTGACCGAGTCCAATGGTTTGTGCTTGAGCTCATTGAATCATCACTCTTGCCAAAAGGTCTTTACAAACTTAAAATAACAAAAAATATTAATAATGCAAAACACACAAACATACAGATATTGCCTAAATAAACATGAAAAAAACAAAAAAAAAAAGGGTCCACTGGATTCCAGCCTATTGGCATCTCTCCAAGGAGAAGGTTTTGACCACTTGTTATTATAATTGATGTTCTTACCTATCCCTAAAAGAAAAACAAAAAAGAAAAAGAATAGAGAATGATATTTGAAGTTAGTATTCTATAAGTACTTTTCTTGCTTTTGAAAGAAAAGAAAGAAGTGGAGGAGAATCGAAAAGAACTATATTTTCAAAAGCATGAGAAAATCTGAACAATAACAATACATCATATGAAAAACAAGCTTCTTATCTTTTCTAGAGAATCAAACATGATTTCCATTATTTATAAGCTCTGAACTAATTACCTATGATGGATGCTGCTGCATTCCTTGCACCTCATCAGCAAAGCAACAACATTAACATATTATCTTCTTTTTTTTTTTCTCTTCCTCCTTTTCAATGGATGCATATTAGAGTTAAGACATGAAACACACACACGAACATAATATTACAAATCCTGGTTTTCAGGCCTTCTTGGTTGAGAAAGAGGTGCATTCCTAGCACCTAATCCTGGTTTTGGCATGCTTAGTGATTAATCATTCAAACCCTTCAATATTGGTCACTTGTACTCTCCACCTTGATCAATTGAACTTAGTTTATGAACTTATTTATATTTCTTTACTGTTCATCAACATGATAGACCAATAAATCAATGGTTCAACAAGGGGCTAGGTAGCTGTGGTTTTGATGCTGATCACTTTCACCAATAGGCCAGATTATGTTCCCCAATTTCTTCACCACCAGGTAAGCAACCAAGGAATGTTGGTCAAGGCTCAAGTACAACATTGAATTACCATTATCACAAACAATCAAGACAGGAGGGCAATGCAATGTATTTAATTTCACAAGCAATGCACAGACACTTGACTATTCCAATTTTCTTCCATAAATGGTCAGGATCATCTACTTTTCTCAAATTAAGGCTCCTAAATCTACTAGGTATGTTGGAAACGTGTGTAACATAGGTTCTAGGGAGAATATTGCACATACAAAAGCCTCAATTTATGTGTTCTACCCAAAAAAAAGAAAAAAAAAAGTTTTCTTTGAGAAAATAAAAAAAAAAAAAATAAATAAAATTGAGCCTTTCCCTCCTCATTTGACTTCAAAATAGATTCTGAGAAAAAAGGAAAAAGGATAGGCTACCCTTATATCAGAAAAATAGAAGCACACAAAAATTGGCTCATCAATGGAAAAATAAGGACAGAGAAAACATGCCCTGTTTCCTCTGGTGCTTTGTGATAGAGAAAACAGGTTTAGTAGAGCTTACATCTTAGTAAGAAGAAAATAGAAGCATAGAAATAAAGCTTAAAAACAAAGCTTAGGAACAATTACATAAAGGTATTCATTAGATTTGAAGGAGGCTGTTATTTAAAAAAAAAAGTAATGGCTGCAAAATATTCATGAAAGGCCTGATTTGCAGATTCAATTTCTAACATAAGAACACTAATTCTCACCATTAAGCATACACACCTTTCTTTAACCAATACATTAAGCAAATATGAATCAAGCCCAAATACTGCAATTGAGTTATAATAATAAACGAAGAATAAAAAAATCAACCAGTAAGCTTTGAAAACCATGTTTGTTATCATCCAATCATGCAATAATCAAAGCAACCAAACTAAAATATGACATTGTATCGAATCGATGCAAGTTAAAATGCAACATAAGATCAAATATATCAATGAAAAGTACTATCATCATAGAAAATATCAAGGTTAGACCAATAAACATCAAAGTAAATGAGCTTAAATCATTGTACAGTAGTTTGATCATTTCGATAGCAGAGAAATCAGAGGAAAATAAAAGAAAATTTTGAATCTCTTGTTTTCTCTTTTTTTGGGTAAAAGAGTCTCATGTTTTCTCAAATAGGCCAACTGGTTGTCTTGTGCTTCTTTAGGTAGAGGTGTTCTGTTTCCTAGGTCAGGATTCAAAACTTTGATTTCTTCTCTTTTCCTACATTTCCCCGGAAGCCAAACAGAGGTCTACGTTAAACGTAAATAGTACAACTTTCAAATCAGTGTATAGAGTTTTGATGACCATTTACCCCACGTTTGACTACAGGGAAATCTGAGGTAAAAGGGAAAACAAAATAGAAAATATTCTTGAGAAAGATGAACGATCGGGTGAACTTACAATGAAAGTACAGTCCGACGGCGAGCAGGTTGCTGGTGTGACGACGAGCCCTCTCACTCTGGTGTGAGGCGTTCTGGTAGCAAGATAGGGTAATGAGAATGAGAGAGAGAGAGTGGATCGTGGGAAATAAAGAGGGCTGAGTGAAAAATGAATTTTGCATACCGGGGATTCGAAGAGTGGTCGGTTATTTTTTACTACCGCTTTCTACTTTTTTAAGTTGTGAAAGCTACATCACCTACCAAACGAACTCTACTACCAAAACTTCCATTTTTCTACTTTTTATTAAGCAAAAAATTGAAAGTCACAACTTATCCAAACACGGCCTTAGTACTCTCTGCAAGGTATTTAGGATCCGTTTGTATGACCTCAACGTATGCTTTTGAAGCATAAATAGAATATGAAAACTTTATTTTAAAAATGTTATTGACACTAAAAATGCTTTTACTTTATGTTTGAATAGTATCGATTAAAACTGCTTATGCTTATAATCCTGAATTGACATTATTATTTTTTCAGAAAAGTGTGTTATTTTTCTACTTGACAATAAAATTATAAATAATCTTATTTATAATTTTTATTATAAATAATAAATAATAAAATTATAAATAAGCTAGTAAAGCATAAATTGATGCTTAATGGGATCTTACATTATGTTTGGATTGAGAGAATTGGAGAGAAGGAAAGAGAAGAGAATCTCATTAAAATAAAAGAAGAGAAGAGAGAGGAAAAAGTAAACTCTCTCTACATGTTTGGATAGTTTTCATTTAGAGGAGAGAAAAAAAAAATATTAAGGTGTAATTTTCAACATTACCCCTACACTTTCAACACTCTAAGTATGTGGGCAGAAGAGTAAATTTGTCCCCTATCTCTTATTTTCTCTCAAAATCTCTCCAATTTGGAGAGAACAAAAAAACATTCACTTTTTCCCCATTTCTTCTCCTATTTTGGAAAATCAAAAAAAGAAGCCAAAGTTACCTTGACACATAATTTTGACACATAACTTGTGAAAGTTAAATATTTAACTTGTGTTAAATATTTTTGAGAAATTGATCATTTGGTTACATGTTTCGCTTATACACATCATGCATGTCAAAAATCATATTAATTTAGCTGTTGGTTTTTAGTGATAGTTTTTTTCAGTTGGTATTTTGAAAAATTGCCCATTGTATTATGTAATTTTAGACATGCATAAAGTGTTAAATTCAATAGTCGGATTCTCAAAATATCTGTCTATATTAAAACCATTTACCATATGAACCTGACCAAAAAAAATATATATATGTATTTTTTTATTAATTAGTCTTTTACTCCTGGTTAAAAAAAGGTATTCCCATTGTCATTAGGAAAATGCTAAATGCATGGAGAGTTTTATCTTATCACTCAAAGCAACATTTAATGTAATACGTACTGTATATGGATTATTGCATCAATATGCAATGATGATGATATGGACCATATGGTAATAATATTCTGATATGGCATTATCATATTGAAATATTACAATTTTTTCTTAATGTTTGTCCAATGGCATAATAATGAGTGTAGATCCTCTACATTTAATTTTTGTACGCTTGAGGCCGTCAATAAGATCCATATTGGCATTTGTGTTGATGGGTCAAGACCAAAAGGGACAAATGGTCATCTGAAGCATTGTGATTAGTTGATCAAATGAAACTCCATTGATCAAATGACTGCCTGCCGCTGAAAGAAAATAAATAAATAAATCTAAAAAAGCACACAAACTTCAAAATCTTAAAACCAGTTGGCCTTTCCTTTATCTTCTCTTTTCGGCCAAAATAAAGCATTTTTAAAGTAACAGATTACTGGTACACACAAAACAGCAGGGTGATCATAGTTGAAACCCTAACATTCCAAAATTTTGCATCAAACTGTAATTCATTCAGATAATTTGGAATTCCAACTTCGCCGCTTAGAGTCCTGGCATTGGGAACTGAGTTGTCAGAGTTTCAACTCTCCTTTGCAGATCTGACACCTTATCCGCCAAAGAGAAATCCGGTGATGTTATGAACTTCATGAAATCTTGGAGCTTTGATCCTGAAACTAATCGTTTTGCTTCACGAGTTATCTCCACGCCCTCGTGAATGAAATCTGCAATTGCTACAAATTCCTTCTCTGTAAATCCTCTGGTAGTCATAGCTGGGGATCCAATGCGAATGCCGCCTGGCACTAGTGCACTCTTATCACCTTTGTGGTTCAAACATTAGGAGGAATAAGTACAACAAGTGGGATGAAAAGAAGAGAAACAAAGGAATGTACATGGAAAAGGTTAAGGCCACAGTTAGAGCAGCTGAGGACTCACCAGGCACTGAGTTCTTATTGAGGGTGATGGAGGCCATGTCAAGAATTTTCTCGGCCCGAGCTCCATCAATACCCTGTTGATGGAAGAAATGTTGATTACTACCAATGAAGTAAATGGGATATCAAGATTAATCGCCCCACTGAAAACCAGTTGATTTTTAAAGGTTTGAGTTTTATTTTTCGCACAGTTGACTGATTGAAAACTCATCGGTTTTGCTCGAATTAAAAACTTACCAAATGCGATGATCTATGATATCAAACCAGCAAGCCTTAGCTTTGTTTGTATGTGGGTGGAGTGGGGTTTTGGTGGATCCAGGTTTCATGTCCTTTCTAAACCATCAAACAAATGGCACAAGAAGAAAAAGAACATACAGATCAACCATAATGACGCCTAACAAAAAAGAAACCGACCACCACCACCACCACCCCAACGATGATGATGATCATAGATGGATGAACAACACTAATAATAATAATAACAATGGGATAATAAATGATTTACACTGGGGATTCTTGTAAATACTTGAAGAAAATCCTGGTTCACTCCTTGTGTTTCTTTTCAGCTTGACAATGTGTCCAATTTAAACATGACATGCTCTTAGAATCATATCAACCACCTCAGAAACATTTCCAAGATTTTCATGATTCAATCGAAATCATTATTGGTAGAGTTAACTGTTAATACGAGCTACCAAATCCGTGAAGTACAAAAACTAAAACTATAATAAAGAAGCCAGAAACTTACTAATGGCCTCAGATCCACAAGAACCAGATGGTTATCACTACCACCAGAAACCAATGTGTATCCCAATTCAATCAATCGCCTAGCAAGAGCACCACAATTAGAGACCACCTACAAGCCAATGCAACTGTGCTGAGTTAGATGGCTAGTACATAACTTTGAGCATGTTCTGGTCATGAAAGGAAATTGCAGCACCTTGTTCTGGTAAGCTTTAAACTCTGGAGATTGAGCATACTTTAAACAGACTGCAAGTCCCCCAATAGTGTGGTTATGAGGACCGCCCTGTAAAGATCAATCATTACCTTTTACTTTATTTCAGAAATAAATATAAATGCTAGATAAGCAAAACATGGCATTCACAAAAGCAACATGAATCAATACAAGTTCAACTAACCTGTAAACCTGGAAAAACAGCATTATTAATGACAGATTCTAAATCAACTCCCAATACAGGATCCTTTTTGAAGAAGATCATGCCACCTCGGGGACCTCTCAAAGACTGAGAGGAAAAAGAACATTTATCAGGCTGTATAGCTGTGGATTATGATGGAGATAACACACATACGTTCTAGATATATAATACTACTTGGGAAGCGAAGGCATACTCACTAGGCCACAAGGGCCATTTAAAGATACGCACCTCTTTGCAATTCATACCAAGTGCCTGCCTATGATAAAAAAAGAAAAGTATTTGATTCTGTTTCTTATTTCTTTTCTTATCCTTATCCTTTCTCTGACTCTTTCTGGGACCAAACAAAATGTAGCATATTCATAGAAGCCTGACTGGAAAATCATAAGATTTCTTCTGTACCAGAACTTTAGACTATGTTGAATAGGAAATAGTAAATGAGAACAGTTTGCTATCAATTAATAATTAAGGTGTGAAGAGCTAGTTAATTAGAAATATTTATAAATGCACAAGTTAGAGAGCACAAATCAGGTTCCAATAACACACTAACTACAAGATTATAAGTGAGAAAATGTATATGCATAGAATACGCTTTAACAAGGAAATAACTTATTCTCAAGTTGTCTTGCTAAATACCTCAAAATAAAATAAAAAATAAAAAAGACCAAAAGTCTGAAATATAGTATGAATGTATTAGGATATATCAAGTGCCCCATAACTGCAAGAATGGTTCACTATATACCTTATGCGTTGTTGTCGTTACAATATCACAGTACTCAAAAGGGTCAGCAACCACGGAAGCAGCAACAAGGCCACTTATGTGAGCCATATCCATCATGAGGAAAGCACCAACGGCATCTGCAATCTTCCAGTGCAAATCAAGTGTAACAAGTTAGATGCTAAAATAGGAAAAAGTATGTACACACAAAATGAAACTTTTGGAATATGTACGACTAATAGTTATTAACTTATTATTGAATATTGAACAAAAGGCATAACCACATGAGATACATACCTTCCTCATACGGGGATAGTCAAAATCTCGAGGATAAGCACTAGCACCCGCAATAATGAGCTTTGGTCGAAAGAGATTGGCAGTCTTCTCAAGCATGTCATAATCAACAAGGCCTGTTGAAAAAGTTACAAACTTTAACCACTAGTGCCAATCAACATCAGCAAATTAACTACTTATCTTTAGAAAGTTTATCAAAAGAAATGCAGCACCTGTAGATTCATCAAGCCGATAAGGCATAGACTCAAAATAAATAGATGTGCCTGATACCCTTCTTTTAGGAGTCATGAACCCATGAGACAAGTGTCCCCCGTGTGGTAAGTCCAAGCCCTATATAAAGTGACATGTAGAATTAATATGGATTAATACATTCCAAGAAAAAGATTCTAGTGACCAGAAATAAAATAAAGCAAAAATCAAATTACCATTATTCGGTCATGAGGTTTAAGAATGGCAGTGTAAACCTCAAAATTAGCAGGAGAACCAGACAACGGTTGAACATTGACACCCCACTTCTTTGCATCTACATGAAATGCTGCCAAAGCCCTTTCTTGGCAGAGGGTTTCTAGCTCATCAATGTACTCATTGCCACCATAGTACCTGAGATGCATTATTAAAAACACGAAATCATGACAAATTAGAATGAAACACGAGATTGAAAGTAATTTTGCCAAATGATCAAAGTTTACCTTTTACCCGGTAGTCCTTCAGAATACTTGTTTGTGAGGCAAGAACCAACTGCTTCCATTACTGCTCGGGATGTAAAATTCTCCGATGCAATAAGTTCTAGACTTCTAAACTGCCTTTGCTTTTCCTTGTCAATAATTGCACGCACTTCAGGATCAGCTTCACTAAGGCCATAGTCCACAAAGCTGCTTCCATTACCTAAATAATGTAAAATGCAATTCCATACATAAAGAACCAGCCTAAAGAAGTCACGTCACTTATCATTTTGGGGATACTGGATAGAAACACAATGTAAGCATCAATTCCTAAGAAAATTACATGCCAATAGCAATTATAAACTATATTCCAAAAGTTACCAACATGAGTAACTCAGAAATGAGAAAAACAGGCTTAATCAAATTGTTTGACCAAGTATAATCACTATTACAATAAAGATTATATGATTAGCAGTGCTTCCTTTATGGTGGGTTCAGGTAAAAGATATCCAACATTAACAAGCACCACTAGTTCATCATTACGTAAGCATCTCACTATTTTTCAGCGTTCATGACTCGATCAGACAATTTCCTAAAGAAACATCAGCAAATAATATAAATTATGCTAATGAAATCATTAGATATGCAGATTGAACAGACCATGCATTGCACCAATTGAGATTAAAGCACAGAATAAGCTCATCCTCCAATCATGATTCAATGACCAACAAATATCTACTGCTCAAGATCATACAGTTTAGAAAATGTCGATGTTAAGCAAGTTGGCACACGATGCCAAAAAAAAAAAAAAAAAATCAAACATGTGCCCTGCCAAAGCAATGCAAAAACAGTTCCACTCATTTCAAAGCAGAAGAAAAAAAAAAAAACTAATAATAAATGCCATCTAAATAATATTAAGAGAATATATACTTAACCTCCGATCTCGGGCACAGGGACAGACACAGAAGATGGTGGCCTCCCAGTAACCAAGCTTCCTTCAATATAAGAAGATCTACAGGGCTTAGCATAATTGAGTTTAATTTGATGTGGGAATCCACTAATATTAGTTCCTGTTGGATGTAACATTGAGCCCTTGGTCAAAAAGGGCTGTTGCAGAGAACCCATCACCGCAGCTCCACTACAAGCTTGCATCCTTGCTTCTAATAGTATACCTCAAAGACTTCCTATACATTCCAAGACATAGAAAGTGGAGATTAGAATTACCAAATTGAAAACAATACATATCAGTATGCAAACTATGGCGCATCTCCCCTTTCGGCTCCATTCATTTCTGCAGAAAATAGTTCCCAGAAAAAATTTACCATAAAAAAATAAAAATTTATTAATGCTCCACTTATCTCCATCGATTTTGAGGTGAATCCAGGGAAAATATATCGTGTACTTCAATTACAACTGAAGTTTCACATCAGTGGGAAAATTTTTCAAAATAAGCAAATGGACACCTCTGGTTTGCATGAATTCGGACATGTCTTTATATGAATGTTTGGCAAAATAACAATGAATTTGGATATAAAATAGTTATATATATCACTCAAAACGCACGTTCCTCTTCATGGATGCAACATAATTTGATCAGAATATGAAGAAAACAATCATATTTAATTAAAAAAAAATTAAAAATCGCTATAACAAAAGTCGGTGCCCGTACCAACATTCGTTTCGAAGGAACTTTCCCTTACTCAAATTAAACCCAGAAAACTTGTATGGAACTATACACGCATATATATATATAAAACGAAAATCAAAAGAAAACTTGGACATCTACCATCTTTCTCGGCAACCAAACAGCACATACAGAAAGGGCTTACCCTTGGACAATTTTCTCTGCCTTGCTCTTGGCTTCTTTACAATACAGGGTGATAATTTAAAACCCTGGCTCCATCCAAAAAAGGGTTTAGACTTTAGAGAGAGGAAAGAGAAATAATGGAATAAAGAAATAGAAGATATTGCGACTTTTTTTTTTTTTTTTTATAAGAAAAAAAGAAAAGAAGGTGTTGCCCACCAGCGCTTGGTTTGGCTGCTGAGGAGTGAGGACGCAACGTGCCCTCAGCAAAACGATACCGTTTTGTGTGGTCAAAATAAACTTTTAGTTTTGGGTATCTAACCAAGAATCCCTTACAATGCGTTTGGATAATTGGATAAGCTTCAATTTTCTATTTTTCTACTTTTATAAGTAAAAAAAAAAAAAATTATATTTTCTATAGTGCAAATTTTTGGTTGTTACTTTTAAAAGTTGAGAAAGCAAGAATTTCTTAATACTTTAACTTTTTAAAGTAACTATCAAATTTTTCGCAGTCAAAAATTTCATCTTTTTGCTTTTAAAAGTAAAAAAAAAAAAAAGTAGAAGCTTATCCAAATGAGCCCTTAGTATATGGGTTGTATACCCAAACCCCCTTATAGAAAACTTGATTTATGAGAGAGATAAATTATATAGCCTATGATGGATTTTCCCTCGTTTATACATCCTGATTTTGATTTTTTTCCAAAATTAGTTTTTGCCAAAAAATAATGTATTAATTGCAATATATTTTCAAACAGGTAATTTTATATATTAATACTAAAATGATTTTCAAACAAGTAAATTTATTTAACTCATATACACGTGGTGGATGCATATATTGTCATATATCTTCAAAGTTACATAAACTGTATTGTATGCATCTAATTTTATTTTTAATAAATTCCAAAAAAAAAGAAAAAAACTCAATAATACAACTCACCTTTAATGGACTCTTTAAGAATATATATAAAAAAGAGACTAATAATTTAAAATTTGAAATGAATTTAATTTTAAAAATTTTCATAAAGAATTTAATAATCTAAAATTTTCCCATAAAAAGTCTCATATAGATACAAACTCTAAAAGGAAACTCCAACAAATGTAATCTTATCAAAAAAGGGTAAATACGTCAATATAAAAAATGAGTTGACTTTGAAATATCTTGGAAGGATCTCACGGTAAATCTTAAAGGGTATTGGACCTCATGGTATGAAATCTAAATTATAAGAGGATCTGGATAATTTTCCCTTTAATTTTTTACTTGAGTTTTTGGCTAATGGAAGATGAATATTTTGAAAAATGGACCATTGAATTGAAATTTTGAAAAATACTATGTATGACAGGCATACCAAAAATCACAATGATCCGACGGTCGGTTTCTGAAATACAGATTGTAAATTTGAAATACAAGCTTAATAGTTTTTCAAATTCATAGTCTGTATTTCAGAAACCAATCGTCGGATCACTGTAATTTTTGACATGCCTGTCATACATAGGAAGAATATTCAATAAAACAGCCGATTTTATAAAATATACTTTTTATATTGTCCAAAAGCTAAATATAAAATTAAAGGCTTATTTTGGCCACCCAAAAGAGTAGTATTTTAAACGTGTTGTGACATGCCTACAAAGTACATAACATTGTTTTCTTTGAATTTTTTTTTTTTTTTTAATAAATACATAACATGGATTTACTTTCATCTCTCAAATTTGAAAACTTTATTCTAAAAGCA
This sequence comes from Hamamelis virginiana, assembly GCA_017140935.1. Classification (NCBI taxonomy): domain Eukaryota; kingdom Viridiplantae; phylum Streptophyta; class Magnoliopsida; order Saxifragales; family Hamamelidaceae; genus Hamamelis; species Hamamelis virginiana. The sequence continues at coordinate 953,494 of JAESVK010001317.1, forward strand.
AGAACATATATCATTTAGCCAATAACTATAAACAAGTCATTGGCATGCATAAAATTCATTCAATTTGATTTGATGATTCTTATGTAACAAATCTAATCCGTCCAATCAAACCGAGTATTTGTCATGCATGAACTGAATGTAAATTTCATTCAGGACCCCAAATATGATCATTACGAGAACTTCACCCCAAAATCATTACTGTAACAAGGACTTCACAAGGAACAAAGTAAATTTTTTTTTTTTTCTTTTCTTAAGAAAGTCCATTAGGCTTATGAGTTAAACAAAAGCGGCCGTCTTCCCCTTTCCTTTAACCCTCCCATCCGGATGAAGGAGAGATGTTACAACCCCTATAAAAGCAAAGTCAAATTTCATCTGAAAGAAAAACTAAAAATATGGGCTCCCAAAAATCATTAGCCATCCATAAAAGAGAAGAAAACAAGAAGAAGAAGGAAAAAGGTAATATGATAAAAAGGACAGCATGAGATGGCACAAAAAGATTATTCTGGCAAACAATTCAGAAGATCTGTGTTTGATATTCTGTCATCAATGTATATAAGGAGAAGTTCAGGCCTTTACAAGAAGCACCGTGCACCATGTTAGTCCTCATTCCACATGCGAAAGACTGCCTCCAGTATTGGCCCGTGTCCTGCAGTCGTGACCCAAGACTTTTTAAGGAACTGAATAAATATAGACGAAAGAAAATACGAAATAGAAAATCAAACCAAGTTTTGCAGTCATTTAGGAAATAAATTAAGATAGTAGTCCAGATAACATGAACAAGGCTCGCATACACTGTCAAGGTTCAAGTCCATCTCTGAACCATATATAGTTGTCAACTTGTGAAGGTGTGACTTTCCAAGGATTTCAACATTCAAACCCATCTATTCTATCAACATGCAGATTAGATAGCAAATTTGGGAGTCATGTATCTGTCTTTAGATGTCAATATAGCTTTAGCAAGAAGACGACGTGAAAAATCTTAAGAAACCAAAATCATAAATTTGAGAGGTAAGCTCACTGCGTGTCAGATACTGTCATTAATATTGCACTCTTTATGCATTGATATGACATAAATGAATAGTAGCAGTTCTTGGATTCTCAACAATGAATAAATTGGCAAAGTGATGCACTTGGGCACACAAACAAACTAGACTGCTTTCAAAGAATATTTGTGATTTATTGGAGGATCTCTCAGCTCCTGGCCTGATTATGGAAACACTTACCTAGCTGGTGTTTGGACACTACATGGAAACAAGATCATTCCATGTTCTTGTCCGTAGCATTTGAAGGCACAAAATCCATTCTTAATGATGGTATAATTATAAGAAATGAAATCACACAAAACAATGATAAAAATTTCAACACTGTTTTTTGAAATTGTGATAATGATATTATAAATGCAATGACAAAGATTCATTCTAAATGCTATGAAAGCAGAACAGAGATCCTGAATGGAACGCAACTTAAGCCCCTTGACTGTCCTGGCCTCCAGTATTTCACGGAAGCAGGAGAGTGGATCTTTTCAATATAAAACCGCCCTCTTGGACTCTCTTTCTTTCAAATGCAATTCATAATACTTCAAATTTCCCATCACACTTAATTTGTATGGGTTAAAAATAAAAGACAATTGATGGTCATTTCAAGAGTAAAGTATCCTAACATGAATCAATGCGTAAGACACTTGTTCACACAACCTAAACATGAAAGACGGCTGGCAGTGGCCAGATAAATGAGGGATACTGCTTTAACACTTAAAGATTTTGTCCTTATCTTTTTAGACTAGGAATAAAAGGGTCGACTTAGTGTTGATAGCATAGCATAAAAGCTTTAGTCAAACCTAATCAACTGATGAACATTCAGAACATATCAACAATCATCCAAGAAACCCAATATTCAAAACCATTCTGGGAAGTCAAACAAAACTTACTTGTGGTCTGAAGGATTCGGCATGAGTTCATAAACAATTGTTGCAACAACATCTCTCTTCATCTGTCAACTCATAGAAAAGAAAATGTATCAATTGAAGCACCAAACACCCTTGAAATCTGATATTTGGAAATGAAGTTACCTGGGTGGCTTCACCCTTTAAGCCAATGTAGTGTATCTGACTAGTGTCACCACCAAAATTCTCGGGGAAATGCAAAGTGAGGTTTGCCACACTTTGAAATTTAGAGTATCTAATTGAATGAACATATATATTATTAGAAAAGATAAAACAACTAATAATGAAACACACCTCAAGTGGCAGATAAATGTTATCACAATTTTTCATAATGTGCCAACTCGACATGTTACAACCTCCACTATAAAAATTTTAGGCATCTTATATGAACTCAATAAAACACTCTAATTAACATGTATAGTAAGTCTTCATGCCCATAGATTACTTAGGTTTGCATTCATTGTTCTCTTCTTGCTAACTTTTTATCAAACCACACTACAAGAATGAAGCAAAACACAATTTTATGTTATGGTCAACAAGATTTAATGCTTGTTATATTAAGCAAAGATTATGAAAGAACAGCCAAACAGCATTTTACTGAGAAACACAATTGTTACCCACAGGCTAGAACCTAATCAAATTATTATCACTCGTTGGCAATATATAAAGTTCTGTAAACTTCCATCTTAGATATAGGATGGAAACTAATCAAAATGAAGAATTCATAGACAAATACAATGTAGTATGTCAACTGGAATGGGAAGCAGGGAATAATTACCTTGTCTGGTATTCTAAAACTCCTTGCAAATTTTCAACCAAATCCCATTCCTTAAGACAAAAAGAACAAACTTTACATATAAATTATAAATGTTTAGCTTATCAATAAACTCCCTGACAATTAAGAGGAGGCAATACCTGAATGGGTTGCATACTTTGAGCATCCGAAAAGTCAATGCCCTCTCGATTGATGAACCTAAATTTAAATATAACACTCTTAGTTTTTCTTCCTCCTCCTTTTTAGGGTGGGGTTTTGGGGAGGGGGGGAGAGAAAAAGAAAACGAGAAAACAGGATTAAGCAACATTGATCATGAAAACAAACAAGAACAAGATGAGGCATAAGCTTGCTCAGAGTTTGAAGGTATAACTTAAGAAGAGAAAGCATCATTATATTGGTAGGTACATATGAAGCCTATTAATTTAAGGAAATGCATGAAAATGTGAGTGCTTCTTTTCTTTTTCTTTTTTGTTTTTTCACCGTTCTGTTTCATGCTCAGTAAAGAAACAAAGATATCTACAAACGTTTGTTTTAAAATCTCTAGGTTAAGCAGCTGGTCCAAACTCATATTCAGACAATTCATGGGGAGCCAACTCAACACTATTCCACTTCATTCACAAAAGACTAGCATTGTTGAGAACTTTTTGAATTTTCCCTTAGGCACCCCTGTTTATCAGTCATGGTTTTAATTGTTTGGACCAACATTTCAGCTGGTCAGATTTCCAATTTCACAAAATGGAACCTACATCCAAGAATTCAGAGATGACCCAAGGAAAACATTACTGCAAAATATTGCTCTTGCCAAGAACAACTTAGCAATAGAATGTACTAACAAAGTCAAGCATCTAAGTTACTGATAATATAGTTCAAACATATAAAAGATGCAGGAAAATTATAAGGTTATAGTCACACAAGCAAATATGACAATAAGGTAGAGAATGCCATGATGTTGCATAACTAAGGCTGCATTTTGTCTTTACTGTTTAATATAAGTAGTAAATCTGCTTGCTTAATCTCTGGAAAAAAAATGATGCCACATTAAAGCACTAAAATGTTCAGAAGATTACACTTACGCTCTCATTTTGGATGGACTTGTTCCGTCAGCACCGCCAACAATTGAAATGCCCTTGATCTTAACATCTGATGTAAATCTATCATAATGAACTCCGAAAAATGAATGCAAATTTTTTTGAGCACTTTCTGGACATAAAAAATCTTAAGACCAAATAAAACAGACCAGTGACCATCAATGGTTGGGCAAAATGGAACCACAAGACTTTTTTAATTATTCTTTTCTTTTCTTCCTTTTTTTTTTTTTTGGGGGGGGGGGGGGGGGGGAGATTAAAAAAAAAGAAGAAAAAGAAATAACATGAAAATAATGATGTGAAAGGAAACAAAAACATGCAGAGAATTAACTAAACCAGAAGAAGTTAAAATCAAAGGCACACCAGACAACTTTAAGAAGAATTAGACAGTCAAAGTTGTTTACATTGAGCATAGCAAGACATGAATAACAACAACGCAAAATTAAATGTTGATAATTTTTACTTTGACGTAGTTCTTATGCGGGCATATAAAAAAGAATGTTATCAATTGATTTTGATAACTAAATTTAACATCAGATGGTCTCAGATTATTATATGAAAACTTGAAAAGGATACCACATATATAAAAAGGACAAATAGTTTTAAGACATTAACAGGATGAAAGAGAGAACCGTCTTATTTTTTTTACTTCACAAATCCCATTTACTGCTCAATTTCTCATTTAATCAAACCATTTTACGAGCGATATGGCAATTTCCATAAAAGGCATATGGTTAGTTGGAATAGAATAATAGCTTTCACTTCAACCTAACACCAAAATCATCAATTTCTCAGACAGCCAGATCTGGATTCATAGCCAATTGTGTTATTCCTTATGAGAATTCTATGAGCCCAAATTTCAATATTTGTAGGGTATAAGTAGAATATCACTGAACAGAATTCACCATTGGAAAACTGTACACATGACAATGACTCAGAACCCCTTTATAATCCAGCAAGTGCTATGGGTATAAATCACCAGATATAGCATGAGCTTAGTTCCAGAAAACAGAGCAGAAATACTAGTCAAAATTTCAACTACACTAAAGAATGCTAGAGAATATAGAAGCTTAATAGCTTATGCAAGAGGTAATATAAATAAATTTACAGTTGGGGCCAAGATTAGAGGCAATCACCGTTGCACACTCATTGATATTAAAAGTATTCATGGATTCGCAGGGGCATAGGTCGACAGAATCTGTAATAAAGATTCCCCAATTCCAACTGTTCATTTCTCAAAGGAGCATTTTTCCTTGATCAATATCAGAAATTTGGTGCTGAGTGTTACACTTTAAGGACAGGGATAAAACAATGGGAGGTGGCAACTAAGAACTGAACACCATTTCAGGGGTTGGGATGGAAATGGAGAAGAGACTGATGCGTTGTGCTACGTGTCAGCTAAAGCTATTAAGGTACTTTTGATTCGTTTAGGTAATTTTGTTATTTACACAAAGACCATAAAAATTATTGAATGAACCTCCCAAAGTTGACATATTCCAGAAGAACCTTACTAAATAATACTATCTTCACACTCCAACCCCCAAGCCCCCAATGAGCAAAAATTTCTGTTTCATCCCGAACAAGAACCATAAAATGTTTCGAATTTAAGCACGTAATATTCCATTGCATAGCCGGGTAGATGATGAATAAAACTATAAAGTAATAAACAATCTAGCCAAGCAGAGTTCAACTTTCAGGATGACTTCTCATGTAGTGAAAATAACAGACCCTGGAACAACAGGAGTAGCTACTTACGGGATGAAAACAAGTAGCTCAGGATCCCCTTCATTGCTTTCCAAATGTCCCTGTCACAGCAAAGAGGATCTTCAGATGCCCTGCAAAACTTTTGATAGAAAAAGCTTTTCTATCCAAATTCCCTGGCATGTTGATTTATCAGTATTTTTGTGATAACTGAGAAAGTAAAGGTACCTTGTGATAAAAATGTAGAACCCAGGGTTTTTCAATGGAAAATTTTTCTAATATCTGTCTTTAGTTCATCAAAATAAGATATTAACTATGTAAGAAAAGTAATAACGATAAAATGCTTAAAAAATATGGCACTTATCAACTACATCAGAGTTTACATTATATCTAAAAGAAAGAAGAATGTGATGTGTGAAGACAAAAAAAATCAGAAAGAAAGAGATTTCTATGGGAAGGAAGAAAAAATCTGATATCTTGGTAAACTGCCTATCACCAATAAAGAATACTAATAATACCAACATAAGGCTGCCTTTAAAGCGAACAAGATACAAAAGCACGACACCGCTTCTATTCTCTTATAGTCTACCAATATTCCTTCTATGAACAGAATAAAACAAAAGGAAACATCAGTTGGTGTGCCTCCACACATATAATAGACATATAAACCATAAGGATTAATACTACCACAATTTAGAGAAGGAAAGAAATATAAAAATGTTATTACGCAGGCTAAACTACCTCTGAAGAATTCAGACGTTGCTCCCAAGCTCGAAAAACTGACTTAACACTTCCTGGAGCGGCCTCATTTAAAGCAGATACCTTGGCAACAACACAAAACAACAGTATAGTTGCAGTGTCCTTAAGTAAGGTGATGTATATTGATGGCAATAACAGTCATACAAATAAACAAGTATTTCGAGAGAAGTATATTTTGTCAATCACACGCGCGCGCACAGAGATGAGCATATTAACCTGTGATAAAAACAAACTCTTTTGAAATATAATAATCCTGTAACCGAGGCATAAACTATAAAAGCAACTACGAGTATGAAGAGTGACCCATGATTTAATTTATGTTTTGACAAGTACAAGAAAATACATTAACAAAAAAGGGCCCAGGTGGAGTTGGGGGATTCTTCCCAACCCAGTTTACATGAAAAATTAATCATCTATACCATATGTTTCAATCTGTGAGATGAAAAACTTTGATCTGTCAACAATACTTTTGTTCTGCCCTTTCGAGAATTGAGATGCGCCAGATGAGACAAAGAGGGGACATTCTCCAGACTACAATACCAGTCATTTCTCACCTCATTTGCCACTCATTGAAAATATCAATCCTTGATTTGGATAATACCCAACATATCCTGAAAAGCAAAAAAGAAGATACCACAAATCCAAGGCTTTTCGAACAGTGTTAGAAGATACCAAAACTCTCCTCCACAAACAATCCCCGCTATTGCGAACCTCCAAAGCCTCCTTCTTAGTAACAAATTTAGTGAAATGTAAAGAACTAAAATGCAACCCTCTCTGGGCTAGGGAGGGTGGCATCACATTGTTCCATCAAAGGGTTTATAGGTGCATAGACATGATGGCATGAGTCATTCACCCTCTTGTTGATAAACACCGCTTCTTCCAATCCACTAATATTCTCTCACAAACCCACTCTACACAAATCCCAAATTTCCTTAGCTTCAAAAGAGGACCGAATCCCAAAGGCCACAGAACATCCCAAATTGAACGCCAAAAGGCCACTTCAATTTTCCCCCAAATAAACACCAGAATAGATCAGCAACCATGTATCCTTTTCCTTTACACTTTTCATCGACAAACAACAAGACCCAATTCAGTACAAACATATTACTATTGATAGAACAATCTGGGTACTCTTAAAAACACAATAACAAACAAAAATCAAGCATATGAAGGCTTAAACTCACAGTTTAAGTTAATGGGTCATTTTACTTACAAATTATCTATGTGGGCACATCAGAAACCTCACTATTAAAGCACTAAACGTTGTCTAGTTAGTTGTTCCTTTCAAACAACAATCAAAATATACATCAGAACAAAACATAATAAATTGAACGTGGCCACCAACTAGAGTGAAGTTTGCAGTTGAAGTAACAGGACCACGAGCATTTGTAGATACGAACATTATAATTCTATGAATAAATAATTTTAATGTACATATACATAACCATATGCATGTGTGTGATTGAAAAGGAGATAGAATTATACCTTGGAGAGGTCTATGTGTTTGTAGAGAGACCAATTGGCTGAACAATCGTGATCTTCACAACTGTGATCATGTGAGCACGCCATCTTTGCCTCGAATCTCAATTACCAGCAACAAACGGTGAAGAAGAACAAGAAAGAAAGAAAGTAGAAAAGAATACCTTGGAAGAGGAGCGAAATGTGAAGATTTCGCTTCCTAATAACGAAAATGACCCTGGTTCAAAAACTCTGAAACGGCACCGTTTTTGTATATCCCTCCAAAACTAGGCCTGCCTCTTGGCCATCTTTCATATGAGTGGAGATCTTTTGTCCCACTTGTATGTGCCACTTTCCTGTTTTCTCTCACAAAAGTTTATCTTAAAAATCCCACCTTTTAATAAATATTCATATTTAAATTTTCAAGGTGGATTTTTGTGAGAGGGAATATGAAAGTGGGATAGAAGATCTCCACTCCTTTCGTCTGTCCAGCCCAAACCCAACACAGAAAAAGAGGCAGACTTGGAAAAAACAAATCTCAATCCGTTCTCATTTTAGAAAATAACGGACCACATTATTTGAAATGTGTTTTTGGGACAAATTTTTTGGAACATATATCATTTTCCATTTTAATATTGGACAATCAACTTAATCCAAATCTGGACTCTTTTTTTATAAGGGGAAATTATATTTTGTTTCATGAGAATTTCAATTCAAAATCTAAAGACAAAGTCAAAAAAATTGTCAAATAAATCATGAGAAAATAAAAAATTATATTTTATTGGAAAACAAAAAATTTATAAATAATCAACATGAGATTAAACGAGTTTCTATCCTCTATTTAGATTTTTAGACTTTTAATTTCCTACATTTTTCTTGTGAATCGAGTTTTATTATTTTTCTTTTTTCCATTTTATTTTCCCACATTATTTTCTTGACAATAAAAAAGAACCTAAGTGTTCGTGTCTCGAAGTATTTAAGTTGGTATAAAAAAAAAAAAACTAAATGAACTAAATTTTAAATTAAAATTTTAAAATTACAAAAATTAAAAAATCAAAATTTCATTATTCTGACAAAATTTATGTAGGTTACTCTTTTTCACATTTGGATTATCCACTAACAACTTATTTGGATCAAAAGAGTTAATCAAGTTTCTCTCCATTTTCTTCGTTTGGATTGAGAGAGTTGGAGAGAAAGGGGATGAGAGGAGAGAAAGGGGTGAGAAAAATGGTCCAAATCATTTTTCTCCAAATTAGAGAGAAAAGAAGAGAAAAACTTTTAGTGTGATGTATTTTTACTATATTGCTATTTCTCTTTCTTCTTTAATTTTTATTTTCTTTTTATGTAAATAATAATAATATTAAAATTTACATCTTAAAATATTCTCTTTTCTTATCTCCAATATCTCAATCCAAACATCCAAACAGAGTGTGAATCCACGAAAGAAGTAAAAATTTAGAGAGGCCCAGAGATTCAGATTCAGACTGTGGTTGCTTCAGAGGCAGAGGCTGAGACTCAGAGAGAGAGAGAGATTGATTTAGCAGAGAGTGCGTGAATGAAAGAGAGGGAGAGAGACATGGAGGGAATAGAGGGAGCGACCTCTGCACCCAACCGTTACACTTTGAATCCAGCTCGCATCAATAATGAAGATATCCTCTTCTGCATAGACGCAGACCTTGAATCTCTAGTGGAGATGAAGGCCACAGGACCCAGTGGTCGACCAATCACCAGATTGGATTCCATCAAGCAATCCATTCTCCTCTTCCTCCACGCCAAGCTCTCCATCAACCCCGACCATCGATTTGCCTTCGCCGTTCTTGGAAAATCCGCTTCCTGGGTATTCTCCCTTTTCATTTTTTTATCTGTTTGGTTGCTCAGAAAATAGAGGAAAAGAAAAGTGTGATACTTTTGGATCTTCTATTCTATTATGGGTGTTATTAAAAAATTTAAAATCGAATAAAGCACTTGAAACCCTGACATCGAATTCATCTTTTACGTTATTGGAAAATCCGGTTAATAGATATTATGTGAATTGAGGTTTTATTTACGATCTGTTTAGTTGTGGAGAATATCGGGGAAAAGAAAAGGAAAGAAAAGATTTTTCTAGTACATTTACTTGATAGAAAAAAAAAAAAAAGGTCTTATCTTATCTCGTTATGCTCTGTTTGGTGAAGAGAATGGAGGAAAGAACAGAAGAGAATTTTGGATTATATATATTGCTATTCTGGCTTCAGAAAAACAATGTACTCACAGCCCCTTTTCCGCCTCATGCGTACTCTCGTACTTTAATTATTTATGATCTGTTTGGTTGATGAGAAAATGGAGGAATGTTTTTTTTTTCAATTGTTTTGGTTTCCAATAAATGAAAAACCTCACTACCCTGATCGTTTCGCTGTCTTTCCCTCCCCAAAAATCCATGTCAGGAGTATATTTAATTTTTCAAAATTCTGTTTTTCTGGTTACAACCTTGATCATTGCTTCGCCTTCGCTTCCTTTTGACACCCCTAAGATTCGATATATTCCTTGTTGAGAAATATTTGCTGCAGATTCTTATGAAAAAAAACAAACCAATATGCATGAGTAATGTTTAAAAGCTTTAGATCCTCTCCAACCTACCCATAAGTTTGTCTTCAGTGCCAATCTAATTGAATTACCAAAATAAATGTCATTAAACTAGTAATTATGGAAATTTAGCATCATGTGTTGGACTCCATTTACTAGTAGGTTGTATCATGTGGGGAACTTTTGGATGGTTTCTCTCTATCATAGTTTGCAAATTGTCAAATGTCGATCACCTTTTGGCTTGTAGTGAAGAAGCCCACAACTTTGAATTGGCTATTAAATTTCCATTTTTTGTGTTCTGCCCCCCCCCCCCCCCTCCTCTTTCATTTTGTATATAAATTCCCACAAAAATACAATGTCAGATGGCGTTAAATTTACCAAATTGTGTATATAATGTGGTAAAGCACCTTGAAACAAGCCAGAAAAATGCCACCTTAGTAATGAATTTTAATGGAACACGTCCAAAAACTTATATGGCTTTTTCTGAAATAAGTTGAGTTATTTCTTTCTTTCTTTCTTTGGCATAATTAAGGACTATAATTAATTCCACTTTGTGATTCTTTGTTAATATTTTGAAGCTTCGGAAAGAGTTCAGTAGTGATGTTGATTCTGCAATTGTTGCATTTCGGGGTCTCTCACCCAGTTCATCTGGTGGTCAAGCAGATCTCACCCAGCTATTCCGTGTAGCAGCTCACGAAGCAAAGAAATCCCGTGCACAGAATAGGATTTTAAGAGTGGTAAGAAATGCTTGGGTTCAAATGTATATTTGCTTATACATTTGTTACTTAATTTAAAAATTCTTCTATTTGTTTGTTGAATTCTCTAATGTTGCTTTTTTGAAACTTTGGTACGAGAGAATAATAAAACAAATATTTTGGTGTAATTGTTTGATCATGGTTTCTTTACTGTGTGTGTGTGTGTGTGTGTGTGTGTGTAAATGCTTATTTCCCCCTAGTTCTCTAGTTGCTAGTTTTTTCATTGAAGTGGTTCATAAACTGAACATTACATGGTTTTCCCCTATAGTTATAGGATTGTGGTACTAAAGTCTTGTGGTAGGCAGCAACAATATATAGAGTGCCTTCAAGAAGTAAGTATTGAATTCATTTTATCTTGCAAGCGGTCATGTTAACAGCTAATGAGTGAACTGACTTCTTATAAATAGCAGTACAAGCAAAAACTTGTTGAACAGTGAAAATTGGGAATCTTTGCATGATTTTGTTTTACTTTTCTGTCCTTTTCCTTCCCTTTCTCATTTACCCATTTAGCGATGGTGCTGTGGAATTTACCTATGTGGTTTATGGAAGCTAGATGCTTCTAGAGCATTAGTTTTGCACAGCAGATGCTTTATAATCTATAATTTGGTTTTCAGTTTCTAAAATACATCTAATATGGTATCAAAAAAACTAATGTGAGAGCTTGTAATTGGAAATTGAAATTCATGGGTCTGAATGTTTGTGAGCTGTTGTTTGAATGGCACACGAGGCTTCACCTCAAAGTGAGGTTTGAGGAAATGTGTCGGGCTTATACCTGTTTA
>JAESVK010001317.1:986363-999188 GCA_017140935.1 Hamamelis virginiana
ACCGGACTGAGCATACTAGTGAAGTTTAAAATGCCACCAAAAAAAAAAAAAAAATGAGACTCGAAGTTTCATTTTCCTTTCATTTTTCTCTGTTTTCACGGCGACCAAACAAATGATAATATGACTTAATAGTGATGATTCAAATCAGCAATCGGTGATATCATTTCAATCTCAAAATTATAAACCCTAGACTAAGACATGTAAGTACAACCATACAATCTTCAAGAAAATCTACTGCTCTGAAGACAAGTATAAAAGGTGAAACCCTAATTTTCATGGTTGAATCAAAAACCTAATTTAGTACGTCAAAGAATGCAAACCTCAGATCAAGTGATGCAGTGTTCGTTCTCGTCTGAGTTCTCACAGTTAAAGGTTTATTTGGATTTTGGATCGTGATACTTGCATGGCACAGTTAAGGGTTTGTTTGGCTACAAGGCGTTAAATTCTCCGCTTGAGGAATACGATTTTTCTTATCCCGGTTGAAGAAGTCCTAGTCGGAAATTAGTTAAGGACTTTGTTTGCTTCCTCCAAGGTGAATTTGCTTCTAGGAGACTTGGAGACTTGGATTTTATTTTAAAAAGGAAAAAGAAAAAAATCAAACCAAAAAAATATACTCATATCCCAATCTCTATTAATATTAACAAATAGATATCGGTGCACTTCAGTATGCTCAAATTCAAATTTTCTCTTAAAAATGGAGATATATGTCATTATGATACAATATTAAAACTTTGAAGTAAGATTCAATATTAACCGGGCCAAAATTAGTGTATTAATAAATGATTATAAACGAGTTGAGTTTACTCAAGTTGCCATTTCTATTATTTGAATTGAAAGAAATTTGAATTCTCAAAGAAGATTGAGACATTGATTGTTAACTAAGGTGCCGTTTGGATAAGCTACCATTTTTTTTCATTTTTAATTTTGGAAGTAGAAGCAACTTTTTGCATCAACTATCAATTTTTTGGAAGAAGTACGTTTGGAAGTTTCAATTGCTACCTGTTTTAAAAAGCAAAAAACAAAAAAGCATGTTTGGATACCTCAAAATAGGAGAAGAAATAAAAACAACAAAAGTCATTCATCCACTAAAAAGGTCCATCCCAAGATTAAAAATACATATATGTCAAAAGCGCAATAAAGAAGAGCTACAAATAACAACATAATGTATTCCAAAATGTTCATGACACATAACCATTTTGATTTGCTGCCCACATATCTTGGGCAATTTCATGACGAACACCAGCCATATAACGTAATTGAGTTTGGGTAACATTTATCTCAACAGAAAACACATTCAGAATAGCAATTTTAAATTTTCAGCACATGTAGGAAGCAGACAGCAGGTTCTTATTAAGCAAAAGAAATAATCCGAAGAAGTTATATGACTTTTCTGTGAATGGAAGTGGAAAAGATTTATAAAAGTAATTGTGGCGTACCACTTGAGATCTTGAATTTGGAAAATTCTACCCTACGTTAACCATTTCTAATTATGGCTTTTGCACCCATGATATCTTCCTCCCTTCTAAAGTTGTAACTATATATATATGTGTGTGTGTGTGTGTGTGTGTGTGTGTATACGGTTCCGATCATGTCAGGACGTCCTTACACTCGTTATCACAAGGACGTCCATTCTGGAAGCCATAAGAATGATATTCTGAAAAATCGACCATTGGATTAGGTAATCTTCTTATGAATGTCGTGTCTACCAAAAATCACAGTGATCTGATAATCGGTTTTCAAAATACAGTCCGTAAAATGCTTTGACAGTATTTACCGTTGGATGCTGTCAAAGTTGTTTAAATGATTGTATTTTAAAAACCAACCATTGGATCGTTGTGATTTTTGGCAGACATGACATACATATAAACATTATCTAATCCAACTGTCGATTTTTCAAAAATACCTCTCCCAGTGAGGACGTCTTTACGATAAGAGCGTAAGGACGTCCTTACAGGATTGGAACCGTATATATATATATATATATATATATATATATATATATATATATATATATATATATGGAGTATATGTTTAAAAGTCATATTCAATCATATCCTACAATAGTTTTTAATTCCGTGAAGCAAGCTAAAATCATTTAACACACGCACACATGAACTTTGAATCCACTAGTGAGTGCCCATGAACTTTGAATTCTTTTGCAGCAAAAATGTGACTATTATCTAGATTTTCTAGGACTGGAAAGATGTGTGTTGAAAGACATTGATCTATATATAACATAATTATAATGACATAGGAATGTTTTACGGTATGAAATTCTACGATGATCTACTAATGGAAGCTGGGCCATTTGGAAATGTACAATCTGAGGTGCTGCTTCAAAAGGACAAGAACACTTTCACCTTCAAACAAGGATGGGCATTTCCTCGGAAAGTATACTTTAATGGGGATGAGTGCATGCTGCCCCCACCAGATTTCTGCCTAATTTTGCTCATGAAAACCTATTTTCCTTATCAACATTGATTTCTATGGTGTTTCTCCTGTTGACTACTATTTGGTGATTGTGGGTTTTGAAGCCATGGAGACTTTTGACATGGAGAAAATTTTGAGTACAGGTATCTGAATTCAAAAATCCTTTGAAAAAACAAAAAAGAGCTTTAAGTTACTGAATGTAATGCAGGACACAAGCTTGTGAAGAGAGACACTAAATATGCACTCTCTATACTGAAATCTACTTGAATTTTTGACAGTTCCCTGCTTGCAATGTCCTAAATTCATCAATTTCTTCATTAATATATGTTTCCATTGCCTGAACACTAAGAAATATAGAATTGAAAGATACTAATTTACTGCAAAGAAGGATTTCTAAATCTTACCATATGCAAATGCACCTTATCAAATGTGTTAGAATTAGTATTAAATCTCCTATATATAATTTTACCTTTCCATAAGTCTACAAAAATTAAACCTATTATTTACATTTCAATGAACTTACAAGAAGAAAATTTAATGGGCACACACAATTGTCTTCTTTTTTTTTTTAACCTCGTTCTAGCATTTTATCAAACAACTGATGTGCATTCAATAGATTCTCATAAAACAATACTTAAACAACCAAACAAATCTCACAAAACAAAAGCAGCGAATTCAAATCCCATTATATGATGCAACTACATAAATTATAATATTTAACAGACAAAAACTTGGGCGTTTTACCAACCTTTTGATTTTTTTGATCTTTCACTTTCAAAAGGAAACCATATTGTCCAATAATCAAACAGATAGAACAGGGAAGACGAAATAGATTATACTATTTTATTTTTGTTTTTTTTACTACAGGGAAATCTGAGGCAAAAGGGAAAACGAAATAGAAAATATTCGGTCTTCAAATCTCAGTTATTTTTGCTTTATAAAAAAGAAACCCTCAACACAACTCTTGAGAAAGATGGACGATCGGGTGAACTTACAATGAAAGTGCAGTCCGACAGCGAGCAGGTTGCTGGTGCGACGGCGAGCCCTCTTACGCTGGTGCGAGGCGAGATGGGTGCTGGTCGCGAGATAGGGTAGTGAGAATGAGTGAGAGAGAGGGGAAGAGAAGGATCGTGCAAAAAAGAGTCGGCTGAATGAGAAATTGAATTTTTGCATCTACGGCGATTCGATGTGTGGGCCGGTCACTTTTTATTTTAAAAGCAAGTGCAGTTACTTTCAAGGAAAAATGTTCTAGTGAGCATTTGCTGACTTTAAGCTAAAGTAAGCAAAGATCACAAATTCTTGGATTGGAATCTTGAGATGAATCATTTATTAAATGAATGAGAATCCAAGGGTTTGTATTCTTTGCTGACTTTAATTAAAGTGAGCATTTGTTGACTATAACACTTCTAACTTTCAAGTACTAAAAGAGAAAATGACTTACTAAACGTAATTTGCTATCAAAATTTTCATTTTTTTGACTTTTAAAAGTAAAAATAATAACTTATCAAATGTAATCTGCTACCAAATTTTTTTAATTTTTTTCACTTTTAAAAGTAAAAAATAGAAAATCGTAACTTATCCAAACGCACCCTAAATCAACGAGTTAAGATTCGTTACTGGTCCGGATGGTCGAAAAGTAAGCTGTGAGCGGGTTTGACTCATTAAATTAATGAATTTAAAAATAATATTTGAATTTAACTCATTAATCTTACAAGTGCATTCAAATGAACTTATTATTAAACCCATTAAGTGTAGTTTAATTATTTAAAATATCAATAAATTTATTGGACCGAGTAATACTTTATTTAATTTTATTCTAATAAATTTTAAATTAAAAATTAAAAATTAAAAATTTATACTGCCGCCCATTCATGCGTTCCACAAGAGTGAATTCCAACTCATTCCAATCTATACGAATTGCTGTGGCAATTTATGTCAACCTCTTATTACCACATGAATAATTAAAAATAATTTATGCCTGTTTATTATTACCACATTAACCATTAAAAATAATTTACGTGAGTCCATAATTACCACATCAAATATTATATTAATATAAATTATTATATCAATATGTCATTGGGATATAAATTGAAATCACACAAAAAAATACATATCATTTTCCTCTAGACAAATTAAAAAAAAAAAAAGTTCATATCATTTTCCATCTAATCTGAACTTCTATTATGAGGTGCACTTTACGTAAAGTGGTCTTTGTAGAGCCAAATGCAGATCATATTTTTAAAAACTGACCGTTAGATTATATGAACTGCTAATAAATTTCATGTTCACCAAAAATCATAGTGATCTGACAGACAGTTTTTAAAAATTGTCACAGTGAAAATTTATGACTTTTTTGTTCTTTAAAATATTAATAGTTTTTTCCATTTAGTTTTTATATAAACTGACGGTTGGATCATTGTGAATTTCGACGAACGTGAAATTCATAATCAGTTCATTTAATCTAACGTCAATTTTTTTTAAAATATGATTCACATCTGACTCTATAAAGATCATTTTACCCTAAATTATATAAGATGCACCTTGTCTGTCTAATTAAGACATGTAAGCATGCCCACAAGAGAACAACTCACTTTTTTTTTTTTTTTTTTTAAAAGGTTGGAAACTTGGAATCCCTTTCGTGTACGGAAGTTCATCACGTCTATTCAGGAAAGGAGTTTAATAGTCACATAATTTAAAATAAATTTATTGTTAGTTTGCCTTCAATCTAGATAATAACGAGTGAAATGGACTTTAATTAAATATTCATGAAATCTTCTCCATAATTAGCAATATCATTATGGACCTAAACTGTCTACTAAGTATTAGAATTGTTAATTAATGGTCCCATTAATCAATAATTAAAAATGTCTCCCAAGACTACCCTTAATACCCATTTTTTCTTCTACTTGTTCATCTAATTAATACTTATTCCTTATGGTAATAAAGGAATAATCTTGAACTAGGATTGTAATCCTACACTATATAATGAATTTATTGTATCTATATATATAAATCAAAGTGTGCAAGTGAAATTATTCCTACAAATACCATGCATTAAATTAGGAGGTCTTCGAGCATGTGATCTCCTTATATTATTTAATCTCGATAGGCTGGTAAAGAATTAAGAATGATAAGAAGGCGAGAACTTAGATCGAATATGTAAACTATCTAACGTAGCATCATAATAGAATCTCTGTTTTTGTACATTTTATTCCAGTAGTATTACTTGCTGATAAATTATAATTAAGAGTAGGGACCAATCCCGTATATTATTTTTTTAAAAAAATAAAAATTTAATGCAAACCCGTCAAGCATTTTGTAATTAACGACTAATCATTAATGAGCTTATTAGCATCAATCACTCTTAAGTTAAAGTCAATTATTCCTTACAATTTGATTTTCCGGAAAGTAAAAAATAATGAACCATGCTTGCCCAATCACCTCATAAAAACCACGATAAATTATACTCACACCCCATTTAGTTTCTGATAATTAATAACGGGACATCATTTTAGTTTCAAAAATTACGGAGACACTTTTTAGCTTCTAGCTCTATAATAATTCACAAACTATATATAATTAGATGCGCATCGTGGGTAATCCATTCAACATTAGAAACCATAAAGCTAGAGTCGATTCATAATGGGATCCAGTTGTATATAAATTAAATGTAATTTAGGAAAATATTACTGATTTCATGCAACAAGCAAGAGATGTGCAAATCAAGTTTAAATTTAAGTGCATGCTTAATTAACCCAATACTAATGTGCTCACAAGCTGGCATTCTCCAAAGGAATTGAAACGACAACCTTATGAGCCCACGAAGGTCGTTTCATTCTTTCTATTCATAATCCTTATTTGCTTTTAAGTGCAAATAATAAAATTCCACATTTGAAGATTACTTAACAACTCATTGTTTGGATGGGCCTAGGTTTTGATGCACCCTTCATTTTTATAAACAATTAATCACGTAATTAAAAACTACTAAGATAAGTTTAAGTTTTTAATACACGCAAATCATTATAGTTTAATGGTGTCAAAATCTTTTTTTTAATTATTATTTTTTAATAATGGTAAGATTAATTGTGCTAGCTAGGTTAGTATGATGATTTGAACCAAAACTTCCACTACGTACAATGTTAATAGTGGAATATATAACACCTACATGCATTAATTAATGGACCATTATAGTTAGTGGGTTATTAGGTTGTTAATGAAGATTGACACCCCTACGAAAAATCAAACTCAAATGCAGAGAGTATAATGTTTGCGCTCAGCAATTCACATCTCTTTTTTTTAATGATCATGAACAACTGGCCACTAACCCTACCGATGGATATTGTATGTCAAAAAAATAAAAATAAAAATGTAGAGCATTAAGAACTACATGTGTCAACATTTGCTACAAATAGCATCGATCTTCTTCTGGCTTTTGTTATTCATATCACCAGCTGTATTAGTGTACGTCTTTCTTAAATGGGTATGTACCCCATACACACATTATTATTTGACATGAATGGTAACACATACAGCATGCATAACACCTACACGCAGAGCTTATTATATATAGTTCTTGGGTATTGATGAAGAGTGAAGAGTGAAGAGTGACCCTTCTATGAAAATTCAAACTTAAATATACAATATAATGTCTGCAGGCATATTCATTTTACATGAATAGATTTTTTTATTTATTGTATCTCTTACATAAGACATTGAGAGCGAATTGATTTCATATTACATGTAGTGAATTTTATGCATTTTCATATGACAAAAACAATACAACGTCAATTATAGAAATAGTGTTTTTTTGCATCTTCCTTGATAGGACGGATTGAAGAAGAATATTTTATCCAATAAAGGCAAAGATGTCCAATTCACTACTCTTGTCTCAGCATCCATTATTTCAATCATTGATATTCACATTTTGTTTTGTGCACATTGATTCTAGTAGATTCCATTGATGTCTCCATCATTGAGATAAGGTTTTATATATTTTTAAGCTACACAAGCAACAATATTAGATTACATAATTACCCTCGAGATATTTCAACTTTTACATTTATTTTATTTTAGTTTTCACATTTAGTAGGGTGATTTTGAAAATGTATCATTGAGAGGATGCATCCATTTATGTTGATTCATTTTTTTTTTCCTTTTTTTGGTCATAAAAAAGTTTAGGTGAGGGGAGGCTATCCAGGCCAGGGCCAAGATAAGCCGCAAGCCTCAGCGAAGACTTACATTGGATTTATAGATCGCCCACCAAAAGGAACTACTGGCAGCGAGAGTCGAATCTAGACCTTACAAGCGAAGTGATCGATGCTTACCAACTCAACCAACCCTCATTGACTATGTCAATCCATTTCATAATTACAGTAAAAAAATATTAACATATTCCTCGAAATATATTAAATTTACATAAATTTATATAAATGCGACATCAAGTTGATATGAAGTTAGTTGAAGTTTGTTTCCCCCAGTACATTAAAATAAACATAAGAATCAAAAGATATATTCCTCTATTATTCCTTAAGGTTTCTCGGAAACCAAACAAAAGGGCTTAAATGTATTATGACAATACACAGAACTCTATGGACTTACAGTCTTACCCCCACCAGCACTAGCAAAGCTACAAGTAGCCAATCCAGAAGCATAACCGATCAATACAGTGGAAAGTAAAAAAAAAAAGAAAAAAAAAAACAAATATTCAGGTCGGACCCCACCCTATCACTTTCTTGTGGTGACTTTACGCTTCTTAAACTATGCTTTATGTGGTTGTACTTGGAGCAGTGTTTCAAAGTTTGAATAGGTCTAGCTTGAGATAACAACAGGGGCAAGGGTAGGAATTTGCTATAGGGGTAATTTTTTTATTGACAATGAGTTTATTATTCATCTTGAAAAGCATTATATTTAGGACCTATTTGCATTAGATTTTTTCTAAAATATTGTTAAGTTGAAAGTGGAGGAAAGATTTTGATAAATGAGCTAACAAATTTGTACGGGGCAAGGGAGCAACATTTCGAAGTAAAAGATGTTTAGTATATATGTATACAGAAATGCTATTATCAAGTCGACCTGACGCAAAGTTGCGTCAGGTCAACTTCATATGTCTAGTTTTAGTGGAGATTTTGTAAAACCGACCGTTGGATTAGATAATCATCTTCTGTATGTCTTGTCTGCAAAAAATTACAGCAATCCAACGGTTGGTTTTTGAAAAAACATATTGTAAAAAAATAGTGATATTTTGAAGAACAAATAAGTTGCATATTTTCACAATGATATTTTAAAAAAACCAATCGTTGGATATCTGTGATTTTTTGTAGGCATGACATACAGAAAAGGGATATCTAATCCAACGGTCGGTTTTACATGAAACTGGCCATATGGAGATAACCTAACGCAACTTTGCGTTAGGTCAACCTGAAAATGGCATCTGTATATGTATATATAATTAGCTAACAAATTTCATTTATCAATACACTTAAATTGAATTTTAAATAATAAAAATAAAAATTAGGTGGGCTGCAATAGTAAAAAATTTATGAGCAAAATTAAAATTTGACAAGTGAAAAATTTCTAATTATTATAAAATATGTATACAAAAATAACATTTTTAAAAAGTTGAGGGTGGGCATTTGCCCCCCTTCCCTCTCCCTCTCCCTCTCCCTCTCCCTCTCCCTCTCTGTTAGGCCCTTAATCGCTTGACAAAGCCCTTGGCATGAAGATGACATGCCAAGGTCGAGCAGTGTGCATATGTGTGCACAGCAGTGTGCAACAATGTGCATATGTGTGTGCAGCAAGTGTGCGAGTGGGTGACATTCAGTGACTTAGTTTTCAAATGAACATAACATCAGGACAGATCCGGACAAGATCAGTAAGTGCTGATGGAACATCAGCACCTCATGAATCCTTATATTCCATATGATGGTTGTTCCTGCTACTCGGGTAAACGCACAGAATGCTCTTTAAGGGGACGTGGTCTCTCTCCATGTGGGGCGACAGCTATGCGGCGCGCGCGCGCGGATGGGCGCAATGCATAACACGACTGTGGGCATTCGTGTGGGCAATGGGCTAAAGAGATGGGCATTCATAAGGCCAAGGTTAGCTACGCACATAGGCATGGGCACACTGCCATGCTAAGACTATGACGAGGGTTTGTTGCATACGGGCAAAGCACGCGGGTGCAATGCCACGGACTTGACAAGGTTCGTTGGCAGTAGACAAGGCACAGGGCGTGGCCATGACTTGTCAAGGCACACAGGTTAGGTTGGCTTGTTGGTATGGACGGTTAACATCAGACTTGCACGGATATGTGCGCAACACATGGTGCACGCAGCACATGCGCAGCATGTGCAAGGCAGTTGGGCTTGATGTCTGTTGGTTGCTGATTGCTGATTGGTGCGGACATGATAGCAGTTGGGACTGATGTCTGTTGGCTGCTGATTGGTGCCAACATAACAACAGTTGGGCAATTCAATGTCTGAGACTAAGACACAACAAAGATTGACAGTTGCCTGATGATTAGCTGAGAAGCATGACAACAGAACATGGCAGTTGACGGAGTAATTGGCATGCAACCTCCAGTGCTGAAGTGCATAGGTTTCGTTGGTTGAAACATAAACCTAACAGTGGGGGTTGTCCACCGTAGATAAATTTTTGTAAGCCTATTTAAAGGCAACGCCTGGTTGCATTTGGTAGGCAATGTGTGTTAGACATTGAGTGCAAGCCAAGGCCGAGTTCCTTTTGTAATCTTGAGTAATAGATTGAAGGTTTGACTGTTTCAGCCTGTAATGTTTGTGTTCTTGTGTGCTTGTGCATTTTCGTGGGTTGTTTTTATCTAAAGTAGTGGGCTGACTTAGTGAGACTAAGTGCCGCACAAGGCAAAAATTATTGGCAGATTTTGGCCCTGTGACACTCTCTATGTGGCTGTGCCCATGGATAACAAGATAAGTGAATCAAAATGTAGCTACTTAGAGCAAGTCCAATGGTTGGATTTATTTTTTTGGATTCAAATTTATGTTTTGAATTTGTTACAATGAAATGAATAGTTATTTGATCCTAAGTGCTCCAATGGTTGTAGATTGGTTTTTTGGCTCCTCGCTCTATCTCTCTCTTTCCCTAAAGTATGCACAAGTTTATAGGTACTTTTACGTGTCGTTGAGAAAAATGAATCCATCTAAACTTAGGTTCAAATTTGAGTAAACTTTTAAATCAAAATTATTTCAAATCCACTTTTTGTACCCCACTGTTGGAACAAAGAATTTGACATATCAATTCAAAAAATGAATCTGAATTCACGTATAAATTAATCTACCATTGGAATTGCTCTAAGTAGTCTATCCACCTTTAATATATATATATGTTTTAGTTAGGAGTACTGACTTTAACTAAAGTCAACAAAAAAAACAAGCCTTTAGATTGGAATCTTGAGATGAATCATCCATTAAGTAAATGAGAATCAAAGGGCTTGTATTTTTTGCTGACTTTAGTTAAAATCAAGTACTCCTGACTAGAATACTTTTATATATATATATAATATTTTAATTTATGGAAAACAACACCATATAACAAAAAGATGCTGAATTCAATTTACAGAATTATAAATTAAACAAGAAAAAAAATCAATTGAATGACTAAAACCATCCCAAAAGCACTATCACAAGAAGGACCCACCAACATCTGATACAAACCCAAAATGGACGGCTCAGATGCAACTAAAACCATCCACTAAAATGCTCATAAATCGATCATCTAGAAAATAAATCCGAAATGGACGGGTCAGATGCAAAAAAACCATCCACTAGAATGCTTTAACGTAGGGCCCACAAGAATAATCGTTGTCAAAGTGATGCAAGCTTTTACGTATAACCCACCAATAAATAACCCTCCAATGCCCTCTCTTCTTTCCTACCGCGCCAATCAAATTCGTCTGTTACCGTTCCTCCGATGACTCGCCTCGCCGCCGCCGGCCTCCTCCTCCTCTTCTCCCTTCTTGCTCTGTCGAGTTCGGTTGTCAGAAGCCGGGATCTCCCCCGAGATGACGCCGCCATCCGATTACCTTCTGAAGCTTCTAAATTCTTCCGCCGTGATAATAACGGTGATGATGATGATGACTCTGTGGGTACGAGATGGGCGATTCTGATTGCTGGATCTAATGGGTACTGGAATTACAGGCATCAGGTCATTTTCTTTCATTAATTTCAACTCACTCTCTCTTATTTAATTTGTTTGATTTTTATTTTTTTTTTCTCGTTGTTTTTTGAGATATGTTTTGGTTTTTCTTGGGGTTATGTTAGTTATATTAAGTGTTTGTAGCTCTCTGTTTCCAGGGATATATTTATATATATAAGGGAGGTTTAGGGTTTCATTTGAAGTGGGTAGGATTTAGTTTGATTCTTGTAATGCTAGGTTTGATTGAATATTAGTACGAGATTTAGAGCCAACTCTTTGGGGTTTTTTTATTATTTTTGTTAGTTGATATGGGATTTTAGCTACCTTTGGTTTGGTAGCTGAGAAAATTGAGGAAAAGAAGAAAATTCTAAATATTTTGTGTTATGTTGTTTTGGTTTCTGAAAAAAATAAAATAAAATGAGAACTCACCTCAATTAAGCTAATTAATAGTTTCATGGAGGTTTTTGTTATCTGGGAACGTAAACAGTGAAAAATCTAGCATTCAAATTTCCTATTTCTTATAATTCCTTTGTTTTATCAGCAGCCGAAAGCAGCAGTAGGATTCATTGCTCCTTTTTATAATTTTATTTTCAGTTTGTTTGATACGATAAGCTGAAGGTGGTAAATTTTGAATCGTTGATTGAATTCATGGTCTCGGATTTTAACCCTTTTTTTTTTTAAATAATAAAAAATGGTATAAATGATGGGAATTGTTCATGTTGATCTCAATTATGACCTGGTTCGTGTGGGCTAGGACCTAGGTTGAGGATTTTGGTGTTCGATACCTCATTTGTTTTGATCCTAATTATGTAAGACCTCCCCTGGAATATATATATATATATATATATATATGTTTTGGTCAGCAAAATCCGACTTTAACTAAAGTCGGCAAAGAACACAAGCCCTTGGATTGGAATCTTGAGATGAATCATCCATTAAGTGAATGGGAATCCAAGAGCTTGTGTTGTTTGCCGACTTTAGTTAAAATCAGCATTTGCTGACTAGAACACTTCTCTCTCTCTCTCTCTATGTATATATATATATATATGTTTTGGTCAGCAAAATCTGACTTTAACTAAAGTCGGCAAAGAACACAAGCCCTTGGATTGGAATCTTGAGATGAATCATTCATTAAGTGAATGGGAATCCAAGGGCTTGTGTTGCTTGCCGACTTTAGTTAAAATCAGCATTTGCTGACTAGAACACTTCTCTCTCTCTCTCTCT
>JAESVK010001317.1:999288-1009812 GCA_017140935.1 Hamamelis virginiana
ATATATATATATATATATATATATATATATTCATTTTAATTATATTCTTTGAGTTGGTGCTTACTTCATTTTGTTGCATTTGGAGTCATCACTTTTAATTCAAAATTAATCATGCCCATCAGGCCTCAAATAGAATTTTCATTGAACTATTTGTGGGACACATAAATAGAAAATTTGGCAGTTGGATTTATTTATTAAATGGGAAGGACTACTTTCCATGTATGCTTTAAACATATCGATTGAACCTATGAATAATTCCATTTTGAATACTTTTGGAGGTCGATGATACAAAGTATTTGATACTAGAATTATCTTAATTTGGGAGGACCTCTTTGGATCTCAGATGTGTATGTTAATCATGTCACTAAGGCTGTGTTTGGTTCATTGGAATCATACCCGGGAAAGGGGTTTGATTCCCGATTCCGGTGTTTGGTTGACAACATTCCCAGGAATATAGCTTTCCCATGGGAGCTACATTCCCACAAAAGGCTAGAAAGTGATTCCCTTCTCAAACGTGGGTTTGCAAAAAGATGCCTGGGAATCCAATTAATGAAAAATAAAATGACGAGCATGCCCCTTATTTTTACTCTTGGAAAAATAAAATTCCACCCAAGTCCCTCGTCTCTTCGAACCATCATCTCCCCAAACCTCAAACCCATTGCAGACCCCAAACCCACATTTCAGCTGCAGAAGAAGAAGAATAATAAAGCAGCAGCAGCAGATCCGCCGCTGTCGCAGAAGAAGACTAGATCCGCTGTTCGTGGTGCCATTCGTGGTGTCGTGGCTGCCGTTCGCCGTTTGTGGGTGCATTGTTTGGATCTCAGATCGACTGAGAAGCGGTTTTGAACTGTGGACGGGAACAGAGGCTTTCATGGAACAGGGATCATATACTTGTCTTCTCTCCTTGATCAGTACCCACCTCTTAATCTCAGATCGAAATATTGTTTTGAACTGTGATTTGTTTCTTTTGTTTTGAATTGATCAGTTTACTTGTATATATATACACTAATTTTTTGTTTTATTATTATTAATTTTTTGCAATATTCTGGTTTTCAGTTTGGTTGCTAAGAAAATGGATGAGAAAATAATATGGGAAGGGTTATAATTGGAATTAAACCACTTGACATTTATTCCCATCACACATTCCTAAACTAACCAAACACCAATCTAACTTTGGAAAGTGGAAAGTTTGTCATATTCCTATTTCCATGGAATGTGGTTTTCCAGGAATGAGATTCCATTCCAGTGAACCAAATGCAGCCTAAACTTTCTGTCTTTATTTATTTTATTTTCTTTTTTGGATTCCTTGTGGAACTTTTTATTGCGAAAACTTCCATTTTGGAGTAGTTTTAGGGAATGAAAATATTATACTAAAATGGGGAAGGATTACAAAGAGTAGGCAAACACCTAATACCAACAAATGAAAATAAACCCTAAACCCAATAGATGAAAAGAAACTACACAGGCATATGTTTGCCAAAAAAATCCTCGAGTAAGATAGGTTCATGGGTTTGTGCATGGATTTTTCCGTTCACGCTGTTTTGGTTCATTATATTGACAATACAAATTGTTTCTTACTTTAGTGGGGCCAAGAAAACTTGAATTGTCCAATCAATTGTATTGGAATGGAAGAAGAGACTGGCTACTGTTTAATAAATAGACGATGAATGTTTAGGGTGTTGGCGAAGATTGATTGGAAGAAGCCCAATTTAAAGTTTTAAACAACTGGTGTGATTCGATAAGATGGCATTCCATGTATATCCCTGTTTAGTTTCATACATTCTGTCTAAGAGACTTCATATGGGGCACTCCGACAGCATTGCTACTTGTTTACATGCAACAGGGTCTTTTATTTTCCAGAGTGTGCTTTGTATTTCCTCCTCTATTTTTTGTATTGTTTTGCCTTTATGGTAGCTTTTATTTATTTGTCAAGTATTATCATTTTTTTTATATCCCTCGTTTGACTGGCGCTGATAATTGGCCACTTTTTTATTTTTATTTTCAGGCCGATGTGTGTCATGCCTATCAACTCTTAAAGAAAGGTGGGCTGAAAGATGAAAACATCATTGTTTTCATGTATGATGACATTGCTTTGAATGATGAGAACCCTAGGCCAGGAGTCATTATTAACAAACCGGATGGTGAGGATGTTTATGAAGGAGTCCCAAAGGTGTGCTTTCTTTCCTTGGATACTGAACTCCTGGCAAAATATGTAAATTTTGTACTACTCGTTACTCATGTTGTGGATTTTCTTGTGGCAGGATTATACTGGGGAAGACGTCACTGTTGGCAACTTTTTTGCTGCAATCCTTGGAAACAAAACTGCTATTACAGGGGGTAGTGGGAAGGTTGTGGATAGCGGTCCGACAGATCATATTTTCATATACTATACAGATCATGGAGGTCCTGGGGTGCTCGGTAAGTAGCATAATTCTCTTATTAAATTCTGCACTCTGATTTTGTTGGTTGCATGGACTTATATCGCATTGTTAGCTCTGGTTTGCACATATCTGAAGTTACAAAGATTTATTGTCGCTATACTTCTGTTGATGGCATGTATTCATCACATGGTTTATGTGGTTTGAGTGGACCAAAAACCACATGCATTAACGTGGCTTCATTATTTTGTAATAACAAAAATAGCTGTCTTGCATCTGAGCCTCAAGCGCAAATGCGCAATCATTGAAGATGTAGCTTTGGCAGTGCATGACTACAAGCTAATACAAATTGTGATTTGCTGTGATTGAATAGATTCATTAGATTTTTCGACAATGAAATTTACTACTTGGAATCCATGTTGTGATTTTTTTTTCAGGGATGCCTACCAGTCCTTACCTTTATGCAACAGATTTGATAGATGTCTTAAAAAAGAAGCATGCTTCTGGGACCTATAAAAGCTTGGTAAATTAGAAGTTGGTGTCAATCGCTACATGCAATCTTCATCAGTTTTATGAATTGTTAATTTTGTTGCACTATATATGTAAAACTGTAGGTATTTTATCTTGAAGCTTGTGAGTCTGGAAGTATCTTTGAGGGTCTTCTTCCTGAAGGCCTAAATATCTATGCAACCACAGCATCAAATGCGGAAGAGAGCAGCTGGGGAACCTATTGCCCCGGGGAGTATCCTAGTCCTCCTCCCGAATATGAAACCTGCTTAGGTGACTTATATAGTATTGCCTGGATGGAGGACAGGTATGCACAAAGTCTCTAAAATTCTGTCATTCATGAAGGGGAATGCTAGACCCTAGTGATATAAGTTTCACATTTGGTTATACTAGGAACAATGCAGTCATGAAATGTCTTTCAAACAACTGATTGCTTGGTTCTGGTTTAACTGACTTGTTAGAGAAGTAGATCTAAATTGACATGAATTGGTTGAGTTGATTTCACAACTCTACCACCCCCACTCTTTAAAATTAGAGAAAAGCAATATGTTTTAATTGAATAGAAAAAGAAAAGTAGAAGGTAGTTGGATGATATACATCTAATGATAGCTGAATCTGTATTATTTCATGCAACCCTTTTTTTTTCCCTGAATTATACTTCAGGTTTTTGCATTTGATTTTGCTGTGTTGTGTCCATCACCTTTATCTAGGTGTTCTCTTAAGCCACAGAATGGCGATTTAAAAGGTTACGTAGACTGTTCAAATGCTACATTTTCGTGTTAACTTTAATCTTCTAACCCTCGTGAACAGTGACATACACAATCTGCGGACAGAAACTTTGCATCAGCAGTATGAACTGGTAAGAGTTTGTAGCCAACTGCATTAATTTGGACAATGTAAGAAATTATACTACTCATGTTCCAATAAAATTTGAATAGAGCAGATGCGTGTTTATTAGCATTTGCTTAAGTATATAAAAACTTCAGTCCATATCCAGCAAATGGCAGCGCTAAACTCAGTTCTTATAAACCATTATTCAGACTCAAGGAGAGTAGATATATCCAAAGGCTCTTAGCCGTAGAAGATCCTAGAAGCCGATATACTGTTTCTATTTGCTTACTTAAACTTTACGAGTTTTTTATGCTGCCATTTGCAGGTTAAAAGAAGAACTTCAAATGACAACTCTGCTTATGGCTCCCATGTCATGCAATATGGTGATGTTGGGCTTAGCAAGCAAGATCTGTACCTGTATATGGGTACAAATCCTGAAAATGATAACTACACTTATGTGGACGAAAACTTGTTGAGGTCACCTTCAAAAGCTGTTAACCAGCGTGATGCCGATCTCCTTCATTTCTGGGACAAGGTTTGTGTACACTGTACTGCCCTTTGAACTAGTCTAGTGATTTTGCCTATAATGAAAGCTAAGTTACATATACTTGGAACTATAACATCTCTTTCTAAAATACTGCAATAAAATGAGGTTATTAAGATAGGGTGAGTGCAATGATTAGTTAAGAGATGAGCAGTGGGAAAATCAGATAATTCAGGGTTGCAATTGTTACTCCTTTGGAAATTGCATCCATAAAATGATTCCTAAACTTTTGATGCTCTCATTTTCTGCATTTCTTCAATAGTAATACCAACACCATTCATGGAGTATTAGGAGTTATTGGAACCAATTCCAGGATATTTTATTATTTTTTTCTGGGAAGCACCCAAAGAAACCTAGAGTAGCTTCAGTAGGTTCCAAAATACAGAGTACTGGCATGTACAAAACAAGACCATTAAGCTAGGGTGGGAAATAGAGAAGTAGTGCAAACGTTTAAAACTTAAAAGTTGAGAAGACGAGGCTTGAATAGACTTGGTAACAAATGAAAAGAAGTCTTATATGCTCTGAACTGATTGCAAGGATAAGGAACATGGTTATGAGACAAAAATCTTTCTTTCTGTTTCAAAGTGGTTAACCCCTTAATTTTAACCTCATCCATCCAACAATCTGACTAGTTTTTTTCTTCCTGTATTTTACAGTTCCGAAAGGCTCCTGAGGGCACTCCTAGGAAAATTGAAGCTCAGAAGCAATTTGTAGAAGCTATGTCACATAGAATGCACATTGACCACAGCGTGAAACTTATTGGAAAGCTCTTATTTGGGATTGAAAAAGGACCTGAGGTGCTAAAAGCTGTTCGGCCTGCAGGGCAACCTCTTGTTGATGACTGGGATTGCCTTAAAACACTGGTAAAATTCCCATTTCTCTTCCTCCCCTTATGACCATTAAACCCGAATGATTTGATCTTTTCTTCGGGCACCATTATTTATTTTTCTAAAATATCCTAATTTGAGTTCAGAAGAGGCTTTGATCCTAAGTCGATGAAATTTCTTTTATCCTCTATGCAGGTGAGGACATTTGAAGCAAATTGCGGATCCCTATCCCAGTACGGAATGAAACACATGCGCTCCATTGCTAACATCTGCAATGCTGGAATTCATCAGGAGCAGATGGCCGAGGCATCGGGACAAGCCTGTGTTAACATCCCTTCTGGGCCTTGGAGCTCTCTACAAAAGGGGTTCAGTGCATGATTGCACACATTCTGTTTCCATTTCACATTGTGGTCATATCTACGTATATACAGATTTATATCCACTATATTTCTCTGCTGCTGCTTTTGATTGCTTCAGTGTAAATATGGCTCTTAGAGGCATGTCTATGCCATCCTGGTTTGTGATGAAAACTTATATGATTACAGTGTAGTTAATGCCAGAGTACTTGATTTATGCATATATGCACCTGCCCCTGTTTTACTATTTATGTTGGTAATCAGAGAAAGAAGTGAGTGCCAGATCAAAAGCAGGAATGAGAGCTTTACCCTCTGCTTGCATCTTGGAAAACCACACGGAGAAAAGGAAAAGAAAATTCTTAAAAATCATTCAGAAAAGGAATTTATTAGTAAGTGACATTTTCTTTTCCTTTTTCTCGTCTTTCTTGGCTCCCAATCAAGCCTTGTCAGGTTTTAATTAGAGTAAATTACACACTCACACACTCTCTATAAACACCAGCTTCAACATTAAACAACCCAAACAGCCCCTTCAACTCTCATCTCTATATATATCACCTGCTGCCTTCTCGACCACCACCATTCACCATCATCCCCAACCTCCATTGCTGCCTTATCGACCACCACCATTCACCATCATCCCCAACCTCCATTTCTCATTCACATTCAAACTCTTATATAACACTCATTGATAACATATAATCAGATTTTACAAAGTAAAAAAATCTATGTATTTTCAAGGCAGCATCTATCCTGCCTGTCAGAAACAGCAAGCCAACAACCACCAAGAAGTCAGTCATTTATGACTTGTCGTAAGCCGAGATTCTTTCTGTGTGAACAGCATCCTGCCATCAACAACTTTATCTAGAGAGAGAAAGAAAGAAGGAAGAAAGAGAGAACCCCAATCCACGTTAGGTTATGTTTGGTCAAGTTGTTATTTTTTATATTTTTATTTTTTTAAAAGAGAAAATTATAGTTTGGCTCTCTCAACTATGCGCCCTTTTGAAGTTGCTCTTCTTGGTATTGATTGAATCAATATGCTCCCTGAATTTTATTGACTTTTTTTAAATTAACCCATTCTCGTAGTTAGCCATTCGTGTTTTTGAACTGAAAAATGGCGTTAGACTTGTTATTTTTTATGCAGTATTTATCTTGAATTGCTAATGAATTTATAGGCATATCATTAAAGTTTCGTGATTTTTCTCAATATATTATATTTAATATGAATTTTATTTACTATATAGAGAAAATAATTCATAAAAATCAAATTATATTAAAAAGAATTATGAAAATTCACTGATATGTTTACTAGTAGTTTAGGATAAATAATGCATACAAAAAAACAAGTCTAACATCATTTTTAACAAACAGAAGGGGACAATTTATTATATTAGAATAGTTCAAGGGACACATTGCTTCAATCGATACCACATGGAGTAATTTAACAATGATCTACCAAGGGAATAAATTATAATTTTTCCTTTTTTAAAATAGAAAAAAAAATTGTAAAAAACACAAACCCATTTTGACATTTTTATCATGTGAAAAATGCTATTTGCCAAATTGTCTAAATTTTCTAGGAGTCAATTAGATTTCTAAGAGCTTACAAAGGTTAAGACACATATTCATGTAACATTCATATATATATATATATATATATATATATAGGAATGTTCTTATCAGCAACTGCGTGTTATAAGCTAAAATCAGCAAAAGAGCAAGAGCCGTTGGATACAAATGGAAGGCTCTGATGAGCCCACTTAAAAAACCCAGTCATGACTCGGTCGACCCGCGTGAGGAGCCAGACCCAACCCGCACATATCCCACCTTTCTTCTACACTTTCTAGGGCAAGAACGGATCACACCATCTCCTAGCGGCGGAGTGTAGCTGCAGCAGATTCAAGGCTGGGGATTGGCCTGGGGGATGCAAACACCGGCGGAACTCATCAACATCGGGTGCTCCTTTGTTTTGAAATCCAATACAATACTTTCGAAAATAATTAAAACCTTGGAATTAATTCGAAAAAAATTGAAAACCTTTGGCAAATTTTAGAATTCAGCTACTGTGGCGATTAAGAGAGAGATTGTTCAAGCAGTGCCTTTGACGTGTAGGTCGTGGCTCACAGTCGTGGCGGATCTTATTGTTGAACTGACATCGACTTAGAGCAGTGGTGCCGCCGATGTAACTAGTCTGACATTATTGACTCCGTCGTTGGAAAACTCGGTCATCGAAGCAAATGCACTTTTCGCCGTTTCTCCTCTTCCAAGCTTAGCAAAATGGCAATGTTGGTTTTGCTTTTGTTGCCAACTGGTTTTTTTTTTTTTCTTTTCTTCTCTCTCTGTTTTTGTGCCTGTGATTGTTGGTTTGATTTCATTTGTTCTTTGTAACTGGTGGGTTTGCTTTATTTGTCTTCATCACATATACTGATATACACATGAACCCATTTTCAAGATCACGACCATAGATTTCCAGCAAGAGCAGAGCAGGCCACTAAGTTGGCTTCAAGTTTCAAAAAACTTAGTCCGTTCTTGTCCTAGAAAGTGTAGAAGAAAGGTGGGATATGTGCGGGTTGGGTCTGGCTCCTCACGCGGGTCGACCGAGTCATGACTGGGTTTTTTAAGTGGGCTCATCAGAGCCTTCCATTTGTATCCAACGGCTCTTGCTCTTTTGTTGATTTTAGCTTATAACACGCAGTTGCTGATAAGAACATTCCTATATATATATATTCGATTCCAATCCTGTAAGGACGTCTTTATGCTCTTATCGTAAGGACGTCTTCACTGGAAGATGTATTTTTGAAAAATCGACTGTTGGATTAGATAATATTTATATGTATGTCATATCTATCAAAAATTACAGCGATCCAACATTTGGTTTATAAAATACAGTCATTTAAACAACTTTGACAGCATCTAACGGTAAATACTGTCAAAACATTTTACGGACTGTATTTTGAAAATCGATTATCGGATCACTGTGATTTTTGGCAGACATAACATTCATAAGAAGATTATCTAATCCAACAATCGATTTTTCATAATATCATTCCTATGGCTTCCAGAATGGACGTCCTTACAATAATGAGCATAAGAACGTCCTGACAATATCAGAACCATATATATATATATATATATTGTGTACTAAAAACACACATAATTTAGAGCATATTATAAAAATAAAAAGAAATTAAATTACTTTTTTATTTTTTTGTGAAAAGGCAAATAGAGTATTTTCTAAATAATTTTTTTTGATGGAGTGGTAACTTGTAAATTGTAATCATATGATGTAACTGATGACATGAATTTCAATCCTATAGCATACAAAAGGAAGGAAAAACAAAGGGGATATATGTGGATATGTGTCATGCGTCTAGCCGGCGGCCAAACTAGTAAGGCCTTGGGAGTGCCGTGACTTTTAAAAAAAATTTATATACGAGGAGTTGGCTCTTTAGCCAATATGAGATGGGTATTTTGAAAAATTGACTGTTGGATTTAATAATCTTTATATGTATAACAGGCATGCCAAAAATTACAGACTGTGAAAAATTAAATACCTATATAATGCTTAATAGTCTGTATTTAAAAAATTAGTGGTCTGATTACTGTAATTTTCAAAATACTCATTTTGCATTGGCCAAAAGGGCAAATCTCATATAAAGAAGTCCTCATAGGAACGGGAAACACTCTCCCTCTCTCTCTCTCTCTCTCTCTCTCTCTATATATATATATATATATATATATATATATGGTAAAATATAGGATGATACCCCACTCTCCTAGCCAAAAGCTCAAATTTGAAAGCCCTTTTCTTACCCTCATGTATAGTTTTATTAAATTTTTTACTTTTATTT
This sequence comes from Hamamelis virginiana, assembly GCA_017140935.1. Taxonomy (NCBI): domain Eukaryota; kingdom Viridiplantae; phylum Streptophyta; class Magnoliopsida; order Saxifragales; family Hamamelidaceae; genus Hamamelis; species Hamamelis virginiana. Next base: position 1,008,580 of record JAESVK010001317.1, read on the forward strand.
TTGTCAAACACTCCATCCCAGATAATAATAATAATAATAATAATAATAACTACACGAACACTCATGTCAGTTTCTCACTTTTTCCTTTAGTCAGTTAGAAATAATCAAAATTCAAATAGATTTGATTGGCAATTTTATTTTGTTTCCCCTTGTTTGATACCCCAAAGGCAAAATCCTGCTTTTGCCCATGTCTGGCCAATTATGTATGCAAATGTGTTATTCGAATATGTAAGGGCGTCATTACGCTATTATCGTAAGAACATCTTTACTGGGAGAGGTATTTTTGAAAAATCGACTATTAAATTAGATAATATTTATATGTATATTATGTCTGCCAAAAATTATAGTGATCCAATGATTGATTTTTAAAATATAGACATTTAAACAACTTTGACAGCATCCAACAGTAAATGCTATTGAAGCGTTTTACGGACTGTATTTTGAAAACCAATTATCGAATCACTGTGATTTTTGGCATACATGACATTCATAATAAGATTATCTAATCCGACAATCGGTTTTTCGAAATATCTTTCATATGACTTCCAGAAGGGATATCCTTACGATATGAGCGTAAGAACGTCTTGACATGATCGTTCTAGAGAGAGAGAGTGAGGGAGGGGAGGGGGAGCAATCATTCTTCTTCATTATAAATGGAAACATAAATATTGGGAGTGAGATATTCATGATTTGATGATATGTTACAGTGATTCTCGTTCTTAGAAATTCTCTTCATTCTCTTCCTCATTTCACAATCCGAAATAGTTTTTAAAAACTATTTTCATGACATGCTGTAAACATTTATTTAGATCACCAAAGTCCAAAATAACAAAATGATGAAAAGAAAAAGAAAAACACTTTAAAATACTTGAACGAAGAAATTCATTTTCAAGCATTGTTCAATATTTATCCTTTTTTTTTTTCACGATCTCTTTGATATCCAAACAAAGCCTAACAAATTTATTAGGAATGCCTTGCAACCATGCCCTAATACATTGAATCACTGTGATTCGATATTAACATTTTAAAATATAGACTCTAAAAAATTGTGAACATTGTCATAATTTTTTTTCAATACTATTTTTTAAAAACCAATCATTAGATTACTCTGATTTTTGGTATGCATAACATGCATAATTATAATATATCTAATTAAAACTATCTATTTTTCAAAATACATATCTCATAATTACTGAAAAAATTAATATCATACTGACTTTAATTAAAGTCTAT